>JAOXJP010107838.1:0-14196 GCA_025762735.1 Platanus orientalis | reverse complement strand
TTATCCCCAATTTGATCCAAATATGCAACCTATTTCATTGTAACAAATGTAGAGAAAAACAAAATCATGTTATGTTACCATATCAAAATATTAATATACTCAATTAATGCTTTATGAAATGTATACACTTACATGACTTTGAAACCATTCACGAAAATTTTCATTCTGAATGATTTCTATATGATTAGGAGTTAGGCGACGAGTGCGATTTTTCCTCTTGATTACAGAAACATGTTCACTGTATAAAATTTAGATTCAGTTAATTAACTAGAAAAGTGATACTATATAATCTTTAATCGTGTGATGTGAACTTACCTAAGGAATGGACTGATGACATCACAATTAAAAAGCACATATCAATGTGCTTGTATGCAGGTTTTCCTATCTAATTTGACATTTTTTTCCTGTCCCAATTGGTCGTCCCAAAACCAAGAACAAAAAGGTCCCTTGATTTGATGTATATCCAACATGATCATCATTCCTTGTGGAACGATAAAATCATGTCTCAACACCAGATAGATATCTCGAACAAAATGTTAAGCATTCTTCTGCAAGATAATCTTTTGCAATTGAACCCTCAGGATGTGCTTTATTATGCACATAGGACTTCAACTTTGACAAGTACCTACGGACACAAAAGTTTGAAATGCTTAGAAATGGTAATGAATAACCCAAACATCATTACGTTCAAATAAGGGAATCAATATTGAAACTAAAGTGTACCTTTCAATAGGATACATCCATCGATAATGTACAGGTCCAACAATCTTTGCTTCATTTGCTAAATGAATTATCAAATGCACCATAACGGTGAAGAATGAAGGAGGAAAATCTTCTCCATATGACAAAGTGTCAGTGCAGCTTGAGAATCTAGGCGCTCAAGCTCATCCACACGGAGAACTTTAAAACATAGTTCCCCAAAGATATTACATAATTCGATTATAACTGCAGTGACCTTCTTTGGCAAAAGTCCTCTTATTGCTGTAGGTAAGAGTTGTTGCATCAAAATATGACCATCATGACTCTTGAGGCCAAAAAATTTCAATTGTTCAAGATGGACACATTGAGAGATGTTTGATGCATAACTATCTAAAACTTTTATCTCCTTTAAGATCTTAAAAAAATATTTTTTCTCCTTTCAAGCCATTGAAAAACATGTAGGGGGTAAATATGTTTTGTTACCACGTTGTTGTGGGTGAACTTCATGTCTTATGCCCCTAATCTAATAAATCAAGATGTGCCTTTACATGGTCCTTTGATTTCCCTTTAAGATTCAACAATGTACCAGCTAAACAATCAAATGCATTCATCTCATTATGCATCATATCAATATAATGTCGTATTAGATTAAATTCTCATTAAGGCAATTCAAAAAATATACTTCTCTTCTTCAAAGATTGCATGCCATTCCCATTCTTCTTATTTCTAGAATCAAAATCCATTCTTTGTAGCCAACCTAACACCATAGACCTAGATGGTGGATAAGGTGCAAGATCAAATTCATAATTCCCATCAAAAGATCGTTTATCAAATCAAAATGGATGATTATACTCCAAGAATCTACGGTGTGCCATGTAACAGTGCTTCCTAGAATGCTATAGATACTTGGAGCAAGTCTAATAGTTACAGGATGAACATGTCAGCTTTCTACTTGTGCTCCACCCAGACAAGTAAGCATATGCTGGAAAGTCACTAATTGTCCACAACAACGTTGCACGCATACAAAAAGTTTTATTTTTGGAGGCATCAAAAGTGTCTACTCCAAATTCCCATAGTTCTTTTAATTCCTCTATTAGGGGCTACAAATACACATCAATGTCCATTTTAAGACCCTTAAGTCCTAGTATAAGTGAAAACATAACAAAAAATGGTTGTTTTGTACACATCCAAGGGGGCAAGTTATAGGGTATCAAGACGATAGGCCACAAGCTATAATTAGTGCTCATTGTTTTAAAAGGATTGAACCCATCGCTAGCTAGCTCCAATTTGACATTACATTAATTTGATGAAAAATCTGGATATTGTGAGTCAAGATTTTTCCAAGTGAGGGAATCAACAGGATGTCTTAATGCTCCATCCTTAGTGCAACTCTCTTCATGCCATCTCATAAAGGAAGCTATTTTTTAGGACATAAAAAATCTTTGGAGTCTTGGTTTCAATAGAAAGTAACGCAAGACCTTGACTGCTTTTTTCTTCTTATTATTAGCTGAAATAACTCTATCATCATTAAGATTGTTCTAGCATGTCTGCCACCTAGAAGCATCACATATAGGACATAATTCATCATCTCCTTTATGTTTCCAATACAACATACAATTGTTTGGACAAGCATGATTCTTTTTATATCAAAGACTTAGTTTTTCTAGGTATGTTTTGGCTTGATATGTTGACTTCGGCAAGGGTCCATCCAAAGAAAATGCCTTTATCAACAACTCAATCAACATGGTAAAAGATTTGCCACTTCATCCATTAAGACACTTTAAATGAAATAGATGTATAATGAATGAAAGCTTGCTAAAACTCTTGCAGCCCGGATATAATTCTTGATCAGCATCTTTAAGCAAGTTGTAAAATGTTTGTGTTGCGTCAGGCCCTTCTTAAGATTGTTGGTTCAATGAACCTTCTTCATCTATTGTATGTTCTTCCCTATTCATGCCAAACAAATCATGTACCAACCCATGCATGTCATGCATTTCCATGTTTTGTTGTACATGAGTTTCAGTAGTAGTTGTAGATGCCAAGAGAGATTCCTCATGATAGAACCAACAACTATAATTATTAATGAACCCCTTACACACTAAATCATGATAAATATCTAATCAATTCTTCCAATATGCATTGACACATTTTATACATGGGCATAAAATCTTTCCATCACAAGACGCTTTCAAGAATGCAAAATTGAGAAATTGTTCAACCCCTTCCAAGTATTCATTAGAAAGCCTATCCTTTTTCATTCAACTCCTGTCCATTTGTTTGAAATTCAATTGAAAATATCATACTTAATTAAGAGAAAGTGACACATAGAGATAACTTTCTAAAAGACAACTCTTTCCTGTAATAGGACACTTGGGGGGGTCCACTAGAACTCTTCTTAGCGCTCTGGTAGACAAGTCACCCACCTAAACAAGAAAGCAAAAACGGATAAAAAAATGCTAAATGAGAAACCACCTTTATTTTTGACTATTTTTCGAGCAACAATACTAAACATATGGACCCTTTATATAAGTCTAGAACCCTCTTAAGTCTTCTAGGCCCCTTTATACTTTATGTACATTGCATACACAATTGTTGATGAGGCATATGCTCTAGTTGGCACAATGATTAACCAGGATTACTAATACAAGCATATTTCAAATTTTTATAACATTCATACAAATTGAATATGGATGCCTATAATCTAAAACCAGCATAATGAATGTACAGAGCAATTTATCTTGCAAAAAAATGTCTGTATATTGTGCTTACTGAACATATACTTAAAACAAATATAGGATGTCATGTATATGGCTTAAAATACCCAAAACATACCTTTATTGGATACGCTATGAGTAGTAAGGCTTATAGATTTCTAAATCTAGAAATAGCTTCCCCTCACACAGTGGTTGAATCTATCAATGTTGAGTTCTTTGATAACACTTTTCCATTCCAGAAAAGTCAGGAAAAAGAGCCTAAATCCAATAATAAGTGAAAATACAAGAGTTTTAAGCAAGTTAAACCTTGAAAATTTTCTAAAGAAAGAAAGCCAAAGGACTTTAGTCTTGACTATGTTGTTTGTCTAGCAGAGGAAAATCTACTGTCATTCAATGAAACAATGTCATCTCATGATGTTGTCTTTTGGAAAGAAGCAATAGATGATGAAATGCACTCCATTATTACCAATCAAATATGGGTGCTAGTGGATCTACATTAGGGTTGTAAACCCATCGGTTGTGAGTGAGTTTTCAGAAGAAAACTTAGACTAGATGGTACAATTGAAAAGTTCAAGGCCAATTTGGTTGCTAAAGGGTGTAGAGAAAAAAAAGACTTTGATTATTTCAATACTTATGCCCTATAGCAAGAATATCAACTATCAAATTACTGATAGCGATGGTTACTATAAAGAATCTAATTATCCATTAGATGGATGTAAAGACTTCTTTCCTGAATGGCCAGTTGGAAGAAGAGATTTACATGAAGCAGCAAGAAGGTTTTGTTATGTCAGGTCAAGAAAGCATGCAAACTTATAAGATCCTTGTATGGATTAAAGCAATCTCCTAAGCAGTGGTATGATAAGTTCTGATCGACTCTCCTTGGGAATGGATTCAAATCCAATGATGGTGACATGTGCATATATAGCAAGACCATCGGAGAGTCAAGTGTGATTATCAGTCTTTATGTTGGTGATATGCTCATCTTTGGGACTAATATTAACTACGTTAATGACACTAAGAAGTTTCTATCTTCGGTGTTTGATATGAAGGACTTAGTGGTTGCTAAGATGATTATGGGAATCAAGATTGTTAGAAGTGACAATAGAATTGTTATCACACAATCAGAGTACATTGAGAAAGTTCTCAAAAGATTCGATATGTACGAATGCACTCCAACATCCATACCAGTAAACATTTGTGTCAAGTTAACAAAGAACAGAGGTTCTCGTGCATCTTAATATAAGTACTTTCAGATCATTGGATCATTGATGTACACAATGTATTGCACTAGGCCTGACATCGCCTTTGCAATCGGAATGGGACTGTTAAACCTATAATGTTGTACTGGTGAACACCCAACCTGGCTAGTTAGGTTTAATTGGAAACTAACTTGACTGTCTGAAGGTTTAATGGACAAACAAACCATGTATTTATGAAAAAGCACAAATGTTTCATTAATGAAATAAGTTCGTTCCTATGACATTCTTATAATTAGTTATCTTGTAAATGTGTGGTGCTTAAGCCTGTAGTTAAAACTGCAATTGAAAGGATGAGAACTAGATTCTCTTAATGAGTTCTGGTTGACTCTGGGTGGGTTGAAATATTACCCGTGTTGAGTTAAAACATACTCTAGAAGAGTTGAAACACACTCTGGTGGAGCTAAAAAATACTCTAAATGGTTCTCAAAAAAGTTCCTTAAAACCTGAGTCACTTATGCCAATGAAGAAACTCACCTTTTTGAGTGTGGAAGCTAGTCACCTCCTATGAGATTTAGGCTATCTCTAGAGTGCTCAGTAAACCTGGGATATAGCACAGACTATAAAGTGTTGAGCTTCATGTAGTGTAAACCTTCTCAAGAGGACTGTGCATGTAACAAGTTGGGTCTGTCAAAAGAGACACTAGTTCTAGGGTACTCCACTACATTCTCAAACGGACAACAACATGTTACATAAGGTGCTGGTTCTAGAGTCATCCACCATGCACTAATGCATAAAGGACCTCACTTATTGCCCAAGTGAGAGATTATTGAAAACTAAGGCATTTAATGCCATTTAAAACATTTCATTAATATGGCCATTAATGCCATTTAAGAATTACATTAACAACTCATTAATTAAGTTTTCAAATTTGTTTGTTTTCAAAATTGCCTCTCATATGTTTAGTCCCACATTGGTTAGAATCAAAAACAATATGCAGTATATAAGTTTCAACTCTCCACCACTCTTGTGTATTTTGAGAGATTCACACTCTCTCTCTTGACTGCTAAAGTGTAGCAAGGTGCATAGTACCTTGCACACACACACACGCACACGTGCACGAGCACCGGCATGGGCACGAGTATAGGTGCAGGCAAGGGCTTGGGCACAAGGGCGCTTAAGACATACTTTGCATTTCGCACATGCGCATCATGATGTATTTACATTAGGGTCACAAAATTCCTGTTCGGTGGTCCAAATGTGATCTCGTGGTATCTGGGTCACTCGCGATTGATAGGTCCAAACTTAGACTGGTGTACGAATGAACCATACCATGAGTCATTTGCGGATCATGAGTGCATGAATAAGCCAAACCAAAGTGCGCGAATGTGATGAATCAAGTCCATTCACCATGAGTTAGGATCATTCACGATGGTCCCAAATAAGTGGACTTAAGCCCTTGAATAAAGTGGGCCAAGGACCGCAAATGATTGGACCAAGTGCGCAAATATGATTGATCAAGTCCATTAGCCATGAGTTGGGCTCATTCGCAACGGCCTAGAATCGACACAGCACAGAAGTGACCCAGTCTTGCTTCTAATGCAAGAAAGAGCCCATGCCGAGTCTGACAAAGGCCCATATTCCCATTCTTGGACTGAATGTGGACCAACAAAAGGTTGGCACCTCATGAGAGTTGGTGGAGTGGGTGGAAGGCCTCTTCCACTATAAAAAGGGCTCTTGGGATCCCAAGTGGAGGATAAGAGAGCAAAAATCTAGGAAATGGAGAACCAAGAACAAGAAGGAAGAAAAGAAGAAGAGGAAGAAGAAGGAGGTGGCAAATGAGGGTCCAAACCTTTCCTTATCTCTTTTTCCCTTAGATATGTGTTGTAAAACACATGTTCTTTCAAGCCCATGGATCTACATCTCTCTTGTAGTAGCTTTGTAATGCCTTATTGGGCTTGGAAACCACCTCAACCAAGTGTTGAAGTGTTCACTTTAGTGAACCTCCACAAGGTTTGATAGTGTTACCGTGGTCTCCTTGACTCGCTCATATATGTTTATTAACTGGATAAAGGGATACTCTCCCGAATTTTTTGGAAAATTTTGGACTTGCCAAAATTTGGACATTTTTTAACACAGAAATAAGTTATAAGGGGAGGTATCCTACATCTTTGTTGGGCTATGCAAGCCCATTAAAAGACAAGGAGTTGATATCGAGCTTAGTTGTATCCCAGATGTAGCTTGGTACACTCCCTTACACAATCTTATGGGAGGCCTTGACCATCTTCAAGAAACGCATGAAATAGCATCTCTATGTCTCGGGTCACTCAGTTTTATTTTTTTATTAAATTAAAAGTACTTGACTTTGAGATTGTGGAATTAATGGATTTTTGAATTATTGGATTACAGATCTAACACCTCATCCCCATCTGAATGCTCCTCTAGCTCAAAGGTAAGGTAGTTTCTTCTTTCTTCCTTCTTATCGTTGCTTTTGTCCTTTAAATAATGTATATGGATGTGTAATATCTCTAGGTATACGAAAGTCATGTTGTGTTCTTATCTAGTGTTTGCTTCTTCTTTATTTACTACTCTTATGGGTTTTTATTGGTTTTTGTCCTAGCTAATATTGTTTCCATTTTTTTAAAATAAGTATATTGATACCAATCATAATATATTTTCAAAAAAAGTGAAACTAAACAAAAAATGTTATAAAAAGTATGGAAATAAATTCAAATGAGAATTGAATTCAATGATTTATTAAGTGAAATAACAAGTGTTTGATGTTGGGTTGTGGTGATATGATGATCTTAATTGTCATGGTAATCATACTCTTTCTCATTATTAATCATTAAATGTCACGTGTCCACGTTATGCATAACTTTGTAGATTTTCCCCTAAACAAAAGATGAGGATATTCTGCTTTTCGTGGATAGAGTTTCTAGGAATAGAGAGTGAATAATATTTAATGGACAATAAGTTGAATTGGGTTAGAATAAATGAACATAAATCCACTTTGGTCTTCCAGTCAATTCTTGTGGTATCTAGATGCATGCACTATTATGTTTAGATCTAGGTGTACACATTGCCTTAAAGCATCTTTTTGAGATTTGATGGTGTGGATGCAAGGTAGACCTTGGATCCATACCAAAATTTGATTTGATTCATGTTAGGTGTGGTAGTATTCTTTAGGCATCATAGAGGATGTCTGAATTAGGTATAAAGAGCATGATAGCGTGTTATGTTCTAAGAGAGAGTATAGCATAAGTTTGATTATCCAGGCACACAAATTACAATTTTTCTGTGTGTATAGATCATGGTATCTTAGGAGGCAGACATCTATAATGATCGTAAACACCAATGCGAGGGGTGAAATCTGTCTTAAGGACATAGTGTCAAATAATAGTCTTATCAATTTCAGGTCTGATTTATTGTCAAATCATCCAATCAAATAAGTGGTTCTTTTCATTTCAATTATAAATATTTTATTTATATGAAATAAATACTAGTTTTTTTACAGAATAGTGTATAGATAGAATATAGACCCAACATGAATATTACAGTGTCGTTCATATTTAATACATGGATCCTTTCGGATCTTTGGTCAAGATATAGAACCACAACATGAATTCGATCAAGATCCGTTTACAAGTTATCCTAAGTAAGAGATATCTGCTCCATTGTAGATTGGAAAGGAAAAAAAAATTAAGACAATGGAGACCATGCCACGATAAAAAGTTGTAACGAGGCAATGACATCCCAAGGATGTTTTGGTAGGTACACTTGAATACTTTCTCCTTTTATATTTCAAAGAGGATTGTGTCCACATCCCTAAGATTTCTGTATAAAAATGATCCATAGAGTAATGGAATGCGAGGAGGAAGAAAAAGCCGGGGACAACCAGGACAAGAGGCAGACCTAGTAAGGGTTCAACATGGTGGTTTAAGGGGTGTGATGAAGAAAATCATTGCTGACATTAATATAGTTTTAGCTCCCAAATGTAATATTATATTATCATTGTTAGTGTCCTAAAGGTATTGTTTATGGATGTGTTCTTACTCTTATGTACTCGTTAAGTGTTTGCTTCTTTTCCTGTATATATATATATTGGTAAATGAGTACATTGATACCAGTTAGAATGCATTTTCAAAAAAGTGAAAATAACCTTACAAGATAAAGTGAAATTAAAACATAATGTTATAGAATAAAAGATGGAAATATATTGAGCCAAGAATCAATTTCGATGATTTGTTTAAGCCAAAGGGGAAGTGTTTAATGTTGGGTTGTGATGAAATGATCTTCTTCTTCTTCTTCTTCTTATTATTATTATTATTATTTGATAGGTGATCTTATTTGTTGTGTTAATCATCTTTTTTCTTAATTGTAACCATTACTTGTCATGTGTCCACGTTTTGCATAACTTCGCATATTTTCCCTTGAACAAAAGCTAAGGAATTTTTGCTTTCCATGGCTAGAATTTCTAGGAATTGAGAGTGAATATTTTTTAATAGATGATAATTCAAATTAGGACTCTCAATGAACCGAACTAGATCAGTTCAGTTTGGAGCTTAAGCCATCATCAGGTGAACCTAAGCCTTGTTTGAAGCTCGTAGAGCTAAGCCACCTCCAATTAAGCTTACTAAGCTAAGTGAGGTAAGCTATATATATATATATATATATCTTATTAAATATTTCTACATAGATTAAATGGGAAGAGCTGATGTGTATAAGGAAAATGGCAAACCTACCAAATATTGTTCTCTTATACTACCCTTTACAACTTTTGATAAAAAGGTAGGACATTTATGTGTTTTACTTTTTTTTCAATATATCATATTGTTGCAGTCGTTTACAAACCTATAAAATTCACTTTTTGTTTTTTAGAATATCATTATGCTTCACTTTTGGGAGAGAAGAGGTGAAGCTTTCTAGTTTAGGCAAGCTGAGCCAATCTTGAGCTGAGCTTATCTCAATTTTGGCAATCTAGCTAAGCTGGACATTGAAACCCCAGGTTCATCATGAGCGTGAATGAAACCTGAGCCCAATCCTTGTGTAACTAGCTTAGGTTGAGCTGGGTAAAGCTTGGGTCAGCTTGGGTTGTTGACATCCCCAACTCAAATTGGGTTGTATGAATCAACTAAAATTCCCCACCTTGGCTTTGGTGTGAAAGCCTAGGTGTGAAAGGCACCAGGGTTTGACAAATCAGTCTTGAAAAAGTGATTTACACTTTTCGGGGTATGCTTTTCACTTTTTGGGACTGATATGTGTGGCCCAGGTGCATTTAGCACCTCTTTCGCACCTGGGCTTTTGTACCTGATCCGCTGGGAAAATTCTCATAGTTTTGCAATCCTTGTGGTATTTGGATGCATTCACTATCCTGTCTATATATATATATAGGTGTGATACATCACCTTATAGCATCTTTTGAGCCTTGATGCAAGATGCAAGGTAGACCTTAGATCCACACTACAGATGATTCAGTTAGGTTCACGTTGAGTGCAAATTGGTGAATGGCTCTAATCTCAAATAAGACTAATGGTTCTATGTGTCCAAACAATCCCATAATATGGTTTTAAATGTCACAAATTAAACTATGGGCTTTTTGGTACTTTTACATTTTGCAAAATCAACTTTTTTTTTTTACTTAACGCCCAAAAGTTAAATGAGAAGAAATTTTTATTATATTACTATCCCAACATATATCTCATTATGTTTCATTAAATAACAAAAATTTTATGGATGGAATATCAAAAGTACCTTCAAAACAATTGACTTTTTAAAAAATTTCATTCATTAATCAAAGTTTTTTATCATTTGTTTTTCTTACAAACCCAATATATTTCCATGAACCAATTAATTTTTTTCTCTACAATAATTTCTATAATATATGTGTTGAGCTATTTTTACACAGAAAATATAAAATATTAAGTTTTTTAAAATAAATTAAATTGAAAGCTAATAGTTTATTTTTTTTTTTAAGATATTGTAATATATCTTTTAAAATATACTTAAAAAATTAAAGAATAACTCTTTTATGATCTAATTTTTCTCATGAAATACCAAATTATGAAACATACAAAAAAAAAAATTTATATACCTTATAAATAAGCGTCACAGATTTTGTCCAACAGCTTAAACTGAGCATAAAGCGGGATAGCCGGTGCAGCCGACACAGCCGTTGAAAAATGAATAAAAAAGTCCAACGTTTTTACCCCAAAGCGCATGAATTATGTTGGTCATCTCACACCCTTGGTTAGGTTAAGGCTCCAAACAAAACAAACCAGATCTGGGCCGGCCTCCTTCCTTTTCACTGACAAACCCCTTCTTCATCACCGCCGGTCTTGGATTCGCCGGCGACCGTCGAGGGAGAAGAAGGGAACTCTGAAGTCACCAATCACCGCCTAGGTGCCTGGGTAAGTCCCCTTCCTCCTCACCACCTGGGCACCGGAGAGATTGAAATGCTTCACTCGTCTTTATCATTAGCTTAGCCTACTACCCCCTGTGTCTCTTAAATATGTTGTATTTGCAATTCGAAACAAAAAATGGGAGAGGTAATTAACCCTAGTTTCTTTCTTTCTCTTTTCTTAAAAAGTTTGATGGAATATTTCTGGTTAGTTTTTTGTGCTATTTGGTTATCAATTCTGTGTCTGATGTGGGGTTGGGTGAGAAGTGATTGGATGCATGCTTTGTTCTTCGTATTCTTCAGGAGTGGAAGACGTAGAGAGACCGATTGCAAGACTCATAAGGTGGTTGTGAAGGGAAAAAAAAACGCCAATCCGATGAAGGTTTTGGAGAGAGTTCAAGTTTTTTGGTTACAGTGTCACAGACACTTTTTCTCCATTTTTTTGTTTTTATGGAGCTTTTCTCAGCTCTCACAGGTGGCTGCGAACCCAATTAGTGAGATATAATATTTTACCTTAAAAAAATTAGTAAGATTGGTAATATCAGGTCACAAGTCACAAATTAAGTCCTGTATAGATGGAACATCTACTAAAGCTTCTAGACGATCCTCTAAATCTAGTTCAACTTGCCGACACAACACATCAAGAGCATCCAACTAATTGTTTTTTATTAAATAAAAGATAAAAGGCCACATCAAGACCTTCAAATAACAATAATTAATTAAACGATCTGGTTTACTGATCAAAATAGAAAGATACATCAAATTCATCTTCTCATAAAAGCAATAAAGGCGATGGACGAGCCGTTGGTGCTGCCAATCTTGCTTCACATTCATCAGACATAGACCTGACAATAGCCATTCAATCAATCAGTCACCTGCTTAGTATACCTTGTTGTACAAGAACTTCATCACTTACGGTAATTTGGAGGTTGGTGTTGAAATATATTAAGCTCTTATAACCTAATTAGGGTTTTAGGAAAGAATGTTAATTGCTTTATTTAAGATGGTATGGGTTTGTCTTTTTTTTTTTTTTTTTGTCTGGAACCTTAACCTGACCAAGGTATACCAGGACCCACATAATTATTCATGTGCTCAAGAGGTAAAATGCTGGATTCTTTTTTTTGTAATGCAACGTGTCAGCCGCATAAGGCTGTCCACAAAATTCACACCGATAAATATGAGATTTGATTTTCTTACTCTAATCTGAAAGTAAAATTTACTAGACCAGGACCAGGACCAGGACCAGGACCAAGACGTTAGGATTGGATGAGTTTTGCGTGACTCGAAACGTAAGGTCCGGTCCGTTCAAAAGGACATTTCTTGGTCCGACATGTCACATCTTGCGCTGCCAAACCAAACCAAAAGGCACCGAAAGGCGTCGTGGGGAAGCGAATGAGGTCACAAGAATTGACGTAGGGTTGCTGATGTTAGTTAGATAACTAAGCCGGTTGTTAACCCACTTAGAAGAACGACCACACATGTGGGCCCCGTAAGA
Organism: Platanus orientalis; assembly: GCA_025762735.1. Lineage (NCBI taxonomy): Eukaryota > Viridiplantae > Streptophyta > Magnoliopsida > Proteales > Platanaceae > Platanus > Platanus orientalis. Next base: position 1,692 of record JAOXJP010107838.1, on the reverse strand, counting down.
TTTTGACGGGGATTTCTGTCGGCATCGTCGAATGTGATACAGTCGAGGCCAGATTTGGTAAGACAACCTAGAGAATGGCTAAAGTTGGAGTGACATCAGGGCTGACACATAAGCACAGAAACAGTGAAATATACTTTTTGAGGATTTTTTTTCACTTTTTGGCATTGATGTGTCAGCCTTGATATCATTCTAACTTTAGCCACTCTCTAAGTTGTATTACCCAATCTGTTTACAATACAGTCCATCAAAGGCCAGTTGGACCACAACCTCAGCTCAAATACAACAATTTTTTAAATTTTTATTTAGGGTTTGAGCTGTTCAAAGCCACGTGACAGCCAGGCCTTTATTGTCACAGGAGAGAAAGTTGACATGGCACGCCACAAAATTGCAGTCAAGGGAATTTGAACCTTGGCCTTTTTCATAGAGGCCTGAAATCTTCTACGGCCCCCCTTGTGAGCCACTCAATGCCACATAAGGGAGGATCAACTCAGTTTCTGAGATGTCACATCACTTCCAAAAAGTGAATTGATTCCCTCCTCCCCATTGTGTGGGCCTGATATCAAGTGCGACACCCCCTTGATATTGATGGGACACTCAGGAGGGGGAATCAAAAACCTCCAAAAGTGAATTGATTCTGCCCCCGAGTGTCCCATAGGGGGCGTGGTGCATACGATTTCATCCCCCTTGTGTGGCCATTGAGTAGCTCACAAGGGGGGGTGGCGTAGAGGATATCGGCCCCTTCATAGATGGATGATGCTGCAGTCGAGCATGTATGGGACATTAACACGTAAGTTCAAACAGTTAAAACCCCAGGTTAGACACGAGATCCCCTGAGGAAGAGGCTGTACATGCCATTAACGATCCACAGCCACATCCGAAATGATGGATCATCCAAAACCACACAATCTTTAACCAATATATTTTTGTTTTAGGGTGATGTGGTGAGGGTATTGTAGAGAAAGTAGAAGCGTCTTGGGTCAAGGACATTTGGATTGATGGTGCGAGTGGCTATGTAATTCAAGTTTTAACCCTCACTCCTAAGGACACATTAAGGTTAACGGATTGAAAACCACTGACACCCTAGGTACAGGCTTTCGATCGATTGCTTATTCATGTGAATAAGCCTTGATGGATGGCTTTTTGGTTATTACGGCTTTGATGAGTAGGGCTTCTGATAGATATGGATTTTGGCTTCTTATGATCTAAAAATGCTTTCACAACCAGATCATTTTTTCGCAAAAACAAAACAAAAACCTTCAGGTCGTTTTGATATCTAATCTATTAAACTGCCTTTTAAACATCTAATTTGGTTCTAGTATCCAAGGAACCAAGTTGGTTTCTCCAAAAGTTATTTAAGCCGCTTTTGGCAACCACTACCTATAATGTTATTATTTCATTTTAGTTCTTAAAACTTTTGTAACCACAACCAGATGGTGTGTTATGAACTCATTTAGATTTGTAACGATTTGTGATTGATAACATAAGTCATTACATTTTATAGAAAAACCTAAGATGATTTCATTATTAACTGTAGTTAACAAACACTACAAGAAATCAGGCCTTTTGCAGTGCTCAAAATCGTTGCAAATACTCTTACAAAACGCTGCAACTGATATTTTGCAGCGTTGTTGAAATCGCTGCACGTTCGACGTTATAAACCCTTCACTTCTGACCAATTGCAGCGATATCATA
>JAOXJP010107827.1:0-14196 GCA_025762735.1 Platanus orientalis | reverse complement strand
ACACTTACTTTACAACACAGCTGTTTTGACATGAGATTGACAATACATATACCTAAATCCTTAATATATTGGCTTAAGGTAATGTTAAAAGATAACAATGAACCATTTGGTCTCCACGTAATGATAATAACATATTGTTGGGTGTATATTACTTAGGAAACTCTATAGAATGATTCAAGTAAGATATGTTTAGAGATAATGAATGATTGGATGATATATATGTTTAAATTGTTATCTATGTCATTGTTCATGCCTTGTGTACAGATTCTATGATGTTTGAAAATATGTGTATGGTTCTATGACTTCCCTCATTGATAAGGTTAAAGAATAATTTGTTTATGTTATACATATTCTTGATTTTGCTAGCATATTTATATCATATAAATATAATTGCCTCTTGCATTGTGATTGAATAATATGTCAAGTAATGGAAAATAAGGTAAAATGGCTAAAAACATGGACAACATGTGAAATGAATAAATGATTATAAAAATAAAATAAGATAAATAAGGAAAGTAAAGACAAGTGTCTAAATTATGAATGCCACAATATTGGGAGCTAAATGAAGACTAGTGTTAAGTGAAAAGTAAAAGTAACTTAGATATACAGACTAAAGGGAATGATGGCCCTCCCATTGGGGTAAGAATGCAATGGTATTATGGCCTTCCCATTAGGATAAAAATGCAATGGTATGATGGCCATTCCATTAGGGTAAGAATGCAATGGTATGATGGACCCTCTATAGGGTATAATAAAATGATGACCTTTCCATTGAGAATGGATCTCAATGGCAAAGTATGATGTTCTTGCCATTATGGAATGATACAATGTGCCAATGTATGAAATAATGCTAAAGGTTCCATTATTGGGAAACATAAAGTCTGTAGGAAGTTAAGAAAATTTAAAAGAAAAAAAACTGTGTCAAGAAGAAATGAAAAGTTAATAAACTATATAAAGGAACAAAATGTCAATATAAGAAATGGAAGCACAAGGCTTCAAAAGTAATGAAAGGTTTATAAATTATGTAAGAATAACTAATATGATGGTCCTCCCATTGGGTATAGTTCAATGGTATGATATATATGATGGTCCTTTTATTAAGAGATGATGAAACATGTTAAACAATAGTTAAAGTAAAGGTCTCAACATTGGGAAAAAGAATAAATGTTTGATAATAAGATAAAAAATGTTCATAAGATATGTGAAAGAAGTGAAATCGTATTAAGAATGAATGGATATGTATGAAAAAAAAAAACAATAACAAAAGAAAGAAAAACACATAAGCTTTAAAGGTAAGCAAGGTTATGAGTCATGTAAAGAAAGAAAAGTATCAAGATAAGAAAATGAAAAATATCTAAGTTTCATAAGTAAGAAGAAGTTCATGAGTTATGTAAGGAAAGAAAGTTAAGTGAAGAGGAAAATAGAGTACATAAGCTATTAATAAAAAATGGTCCTTAATATGAATAAGAAAATAAAATGTCAAGAAATGAGTGAAATCACATACTCTTTAAGAGAAGATTAAGGTTTATAGGATATGTATGAAAAGAAGAAAATGTAGCATTAAGAGAATAATAAGCGAAGACTAAAACAAGAATAGTGAAAGCTATGTGCAGTGATAATTGACATTTGATAAAGTGACAAATAGTGAAAGAACCTAAGGGATAAAAATCCTAAGGATAATGACAAACATGAGAAAATAAACAATATTGAATTAGACAAATGATAAGAGTTTATGAAAGCTATAATTCTAAAAAAAATTCTAAGGTAAAAATGAATTTATAAGAAATGAAGTTGATTTACATATGCCGCACTATGCCAGTTGTCTTGTTATAGTTAATAAATGTTTAGGAATGATACATGTTTACCTTGAAGTAGTGCACCTATGCTTATCCTTGTTGGTGATATGTAATTCATGCATGGAAACTGTTAAGAAATTCTTATTAAGATTACACTAATTATCCCTATCATGACATGTTAAGTAATTCTTATTATGTCATTGAATATTCATATTGCTGTGCATACTGTCATGCACATATAATATAAGAATGCCATGTATAAGTATAACCATGCATATTGTCATGCATATATATTAGAAGAATGCTATGTATAAATAGAATCATGTGTATTGCCATGCATATATAGTTCATACATGATGAACCATGATGATAAGTGTATAGGTTGTGTGATGACTAGTAAATGATGTATGTACACTAGAACATGCCTACACACTAGAAATTAATATGTACTCTATATGGAGATATATTCAGTATTTTTATATTAAAAGATTCATGTTTTACTCGTTAGATTATGTAGTAGGTTTTGTGTATCTACCTATGAGCCATGGATCTCACCCATCTATACCATTTTTTAGGTGTGATTTAGTGTAGGTGCTCGATTTAGAGTACCTTGAGGTTAAAAGGAAAGAAAACAGTGAATGCTTTTCTTTCTTATTAGTTTTAGTTTTTCTTAAATTCTACATTTCATATTAGACTTTTATTTTGTGATATATTAAATTAAATGCAACTTTTGACACTTGTAGTTTTATATTCGAGTTGTGACGATGGGAGATTAGTGACAAGATATCTAGTGTTATTATACATTATGTTCTTATTTTCACTACACTTTTAGGATTATAGTTAGTGAGATGTTTTTATTATTCGGATGTATATATATGATATGTTTGAAATTATAAGGCTAAGTTCTAAGTAATCTATAAGTTTTGGTTAAAAATGAAAAAAGTATAGGGATTAAATTATGGATTTGGATAGTTGTGACCCAGATTCATGCCTAAATAAGGTTATGAAATTTGGGGTCGTTATAGTTGGTATTAGAGCCTAGGTTTATAGATTCTATAAATTATATTTACTGATTGATGATATATGACATGTGGAGCATAGTGCTTATTATTGGAATGGTCAACGAAAATTATGATCATTGATTGGTAATTTATGTTTTGATGTCTACATGATTTAGGATGTAGTGTGTCCTAGCTTTGATGGGGACCTTGATGATATGAGATTCTAAGAGTTTGTTTATTTGGTTTTAGGTAAGAATGCCACCAAGAAGGAATATGAGATCGACTATGGCTACTCTCTAGTCACAAGATGTGACTAGTACCTTCCAAGCCCCACTAGAGGGTGAGAATGTGGTGAGTGCTTTTTGGGCTATTCAGGAGTTAGATGGAGTAGTTAGAGAGCATGCTACACATATGGGATAGTCCAGTGAGCGGGTGATTAAAGATGGTAGTGATGTGTATGAGCAGTTTCGCTGCATGGGACTGCCAGGGTTTATGGGGACCTCTGACCCTTTGGAAGCTGAGAACTGGGTGATGCAGATTGAGAAAATTTTTGATATCATGGATTTCTTAAGGGAGAAAAAGGTTTCCCTTGCCACCTTTGTCCTGAAGGGAGAGGTTGATCACTAGTGGAGAGCCACCCATGACACCCTACCATACGGTGCTGATGAGCCACTTACTTAGGATATGTTTCTACATGCTTTACATGAATATTTCATTCCGAAAGGTACGAGAGATGAGAAGATGACTGAGTTTCTTGAGCTTACTCAGGAAAGCATGACCGTTCTCCAATATAAGGAGAAGTTTACTAAGCTGGCTCACTATGCACCATTGATTACATGAGATGATGAGACGAAGGCCTAGAAGTTCCAAAGGGGATTTAGGCCTGCTATCTGCATTAGGATTATAGTAGCTCGATTGAGGACCTTTGTCGAGGTTATTGAGACAGAAAGATTGGTTGAAAAAGATTACGATGAGCTCGCCAAAAACCATGACAAGGTCTCGAAGAATTCGTAATCTAGAGGTATTCGTTTGAGAAATGACCATACTTAGACTAGCACGAAGATGCCCTTTGAATAAAGGGAGAAGAATGAGGTCATAACTAGGGCTATTGACCTGAGTGTGGGAAGAAGCATTTTGGTGACTGTCGCCTATCTACTGGTGCATGCTTTAAATGTGGATAGTGGGGACACATGATCCATGATTGTCTTGCCCTCAAGAATGATTAGGAGACTAAGCTTGTGGACGGGAGGCTAATGACTAGGGGCCGCATTGTTGCCCTTATGGACCAAGATGTTGAGACTTCTCAACTTGAGCATACAGGTATCTATTATCTTCTTCTATTTTATATGTTTTAAAGTTATCATTGACCATGCGTACCCCACTAGTGAGATCATGTTATTAGGAATGTGTCAGAATGACCTATATGGATAGGACTAGGGAGTATTGGAGTTACTCTTCTAAGATTAATATCGACCAAATTCGGGGATGAATTCTTTTGTAAGGAGGGGTGAATGTAACACCCCGCATTATAGTTAAGGGGTAAAACTATACATTTCCTCTCATAAGGATAAAATTTTCATTTCACATGTTTAGAAATACCTTAGAGTGGTTTAGAAACCCTTCAGACCAAGTTAGAAGTCTAGAACCTATGCCTGACCATGAACTTGTTGAATTCGAGAGTTGTTCCAAGAGTGTAATTAGAGTAACTTCCTAGATACACCTAGACCAATCCTAAAAGAATTAAAGTGTAAACTATACACCATTGAGAATTTCTTTGAGTTTGCTTTCCAATGCTTTAAACAATTCGTAATTTGGAGTTTTGTAGAGAAAGTTATGGCCATTTTTCCGTGAGGTGTCGGTGTTGAAATTTTTTGAAGATAGGTCATAACCAATGTGTAATCAGTTACAAACATGGGACAAAGTCCTCGGGAACTTTTTGAGGAGTTCATAATAGATTACGGATCTTGTAATAAGTTACGTGCATAATTGGTTATAAATCATGTAATTGGTTACGAGTGTAATCAATTACAAGATTGGTAATCAGTTACGGATCTAGTAATCAGTTACAGTCCTCTTATTTGATCCCCACACATGTGAAATCTCATTTAGGATGACTTAAAACCCAATTTACACTTCATTTAGATCATTTTGCCCCATTTGAAAAAAAGAGGGAAAGGGTTAAAGAGGCTTGGGAGAGAATGAGGAAGTTTTTTCCCAATTGAGTAAGTTTTTATCCCAAACTTAAAAATCTTGCTAGAATGGCTTATTTTCTTTCTAGATCTTCCTAGTTTCATTATCCTAATGTTAGATCTATATCATTTAACATAAAATAGAGGTGAAGGAAATGATGTTCTTCTTCAAGATTTCCTTGGAAAATAAAAGGACAAGCTTGGGTAAGTAGTTACACAAATCTATCTTTGTTTTGGTTATTTTTAGGTTCTTAAAAGTCTTGTATTAGCAAAATCTTGAATCTATGGATGTTTTCTCATTTGTTTGTGAAACCCTTTGCTAAGATCTTAGAAACCCCACCTATAGTGGTGATTTGTTATGAGATATTACCCTTTTCTGCTATATGTATTTCCTTGAACTGATGATTCATACACATTATGAATGCTTGTAAAATAGGATTCTATAATTTTAAAGTTTTCATGAAAGGTATAGATGGATGATTTACTTGATTTTTCATGAAAAATATGATTGTTTGGATTAATGATGAATATCTCCTTAAGACGTTGGCTTAAGGTAATGTTATAAGATAAATATACAGAATTTTGATCTCCATGTAATGATAATAGGACATTGTTGGGTGTAAATTACTTAGGAAACTTTATGGAATGATTCAATTAAGATATGATTAGAGATAATGAATGATTGGATGACATATATGTTTGAATTGTTATCTAGGCCATTATTCATTCTTTGTGTACAAATTCTATGATGTTTGAAAATATGTGTATAGCTCTATGACTTCTTTCATTGATAAAATTAAAAAATGATTTATTCATGTTGCACATATGCTTGATCTTTCTAGAATATTTATATCATGTAAATATGGCTGCCTCTTACATTGTGATTGAATAATATGTTAAGTAATGAAAAATAAGGTAAGATGGCTAAAAAAAGGAACAACATGTGGAATGAATATATGATAAGAATATTGAAATAAGATAAGTAAGGAAAGTAAGAACAAGTGTCTAAATTATGAAGACCCCAATATTGGGAGCTAAATGAGGATTAATATTATTTACAGAGTAAAAGTAACTACGATATAAATGATAAAAGGTATGATGGCCCTCCCATTGGCGTGATAATGCAATTGTATGATGACCTTCCCATTGGGGTAAGAATGCAATGGTATGATGACCCTCTCATTGGGGTAAGAATGCAATGGTATGGTGGCCTTCCCATTGGGGTAAGAATGCAATGGTATGGTGGCTCTCTCATTAGGGTAAGAATGCAATGGTATGATGGACCCTTTATAAGGTATAATGATCTTTCCATTGAAAATAAATCTCAATGGCAAAGTATAATGCCCCTTTCCATTGTGAAATAACATAATGTGTCAGGGTATGAAGTAATGTTATAGGTTCTGCTATTGGAAAACATAAAATATGTAGGAAGATAAGAAAAGTTATAAGAAAAGAAGCTATATTAAGAAGAAATGAAAAGTTTATAAGCCATATAAGAGAATAAAATGTCAAGGTAAGAAATGGAAGCACAAGGCTTCAAAAGTAATGAGATGTTCATAAACTATGTAAGAATAAGTAATATGATGGCCCTCCCATTAGGGTATAATTCAATGGTATGATGTATATAATGACCCTTCTATTAGGAGAAGATGCAACATGCCAAAAAATAAGTAAAGTAAATGTCTCACCATTGGGGAAGAAAATAAAGTATGATAATAAGATAAAAATATTAATAAGATATGTGAAAGAAGTGAAATCATATTAAGAATGAACAGAAATGTATGAAAAAAGAAAACGACAAAAAAGAAAGGAAAACATATAAGCTTTAAAGGTAAGTAAGGTTATAAGTCATGTAAAGAAAAAAAAAAAAAACTATCAAGATAAGGAAATGAAAAATATCTAAGTTTCATAAGTAAAAAGACGTTCATAAGTTATGTATGAAAAAAATTGCATAAAGAAGAAAAGAGAATATATAAGCTATTAATGAAACTATAAGTCCTTAATATGAATAAGAAAAGAAAATGTCAAGAAATGAAAAAAATCATACACTCTTTAAAAAATATTAAGGCCTATAAGATATGTATGAAAATAAGAAGTAGCCTTAAGAAAATGATAAGTGAAGACTAAAAGAAGAATAATGAAAACTATTTGAAGTAATAAGTGACATTTAATAAAGTGACAAGTAGTGAAGGAACCTAAGGGATGAAAATGCTAAAGATAATAATAAACAAGGAAAAATGAATAATGGTGAACAAGACAAATGGTAAGAGTGTATTAAAGCTATAATGTAAACAATAAATACTAAGGTAAAGATGAATTTGTAAGAAATGGGGTTGATCTACATATGCCTCACTATGCCAATTGTCTTGTTATAGGTAATAAATGTTTATGAATGATGCATGTTTACCTTGAAGTAGTTCACTTATGCTTATCTTTATTAGTGACATGTAGTTTATGCATGGAAATGGTTAGGAAATGCCTGACAGGATTACACTAATTATGTTATTCCTAGAGGGGGGGTGAATAGGATATCTACAATTTTTTGGTTCTTTCTCATTGCTATTCAACCCTCTTTTAATTTACTTAATTTTATCTTAATGTGTAGTGAAAATTCTTTTAATTAAATAAATATCTTTTCTATGAACTTATCACAGACCACGAGGCTCCGTCATGCACTATAGTGTGACCTATAGCAGAGTGGGAGTAGGGTTGATAAGTTCCCTAAGGTTGTATATATAATCCTTTTTATATTAACCTTAGTGTGTTGGGATACTTTGCATAATCAAGATAAATACAAGTAGTGATACGGTGCAATCAATCCACAACACTATAAATTCTCTACAATGTGATCACTAAAGTTTAGCAATATGAAAGAAATCCTAAGGTGATCAATTAGCTATGAGTTGCAAACCAAATATGCAAGAACTCTTAATTAGTCCAATTTACAAGTTCAATATATTTTGCAAGATGTTCAACAAGACTTAAATGATATATTAACCAATTTGTAAATTTACTAAAGCCTAGGTGCTTTATGTAAATAAGATATGGAAATTTAGTGATGGGCAATTTTGTATAATCAATATAAGCATGAACACTTGAGTGATTAATTCTTTATGGATTGTAAACTAAATATGCAATGTGCTCAATTAGTCTAAATTGCAAATTCAACCAAGTCCTAGATGTTTATGCCCACTTATGATATGAAAATTAAAGAATAACCACAAAGCATGCAAGCACAAGGACACAAGTGTTTATAGTGGTTCGACACATCAGCCTATGTCCACTCTTTAATGCCCACTCCCGAGGCATGTTGATTTTATTAATAGTTAACTAGTAACTGTTACAAGGTACATCAACAAGACCTTACCTCTAGTGTCTCCGGTAGAGGTGACTTTACACTTGGTGTCTCCGGCAAGTGCTAATGAGTTCAGTGTCTCTGGCAAACTCCCAATATGGATTTTGATGTCTCCGGTGAAAGCTTCCTCATCTGTTGTCTCTGACGGACGTACACAAGTGATGGACATAATGGAAATGATAGTGGTGCTCAGCCTCTCAATAGGCAAATATAATTATGGTTTTCACACCGGGTGTAGAGAGCTCTTTTTGAGATTTCTTAAGGCTCTTGCTCTCTAATGCTCCTTGATAGATACATGGGCTATTTTTCAAGTCTTGAATAATGATTGATCCAATATTTTGCTCCCAAGACTTGGTTATTCTCATCTTTGATGATTTTACTATCTAGCTTAAGAACACCTCATGTAAAGAGGGTTTTCAAATGATTTTTATGAATAAAATGATTAATTTGACATAGAGGAGTAATGGGAGAGTTCTTTTCTCATTTGGAACCAGTCCCAATCTCATATAGGTGAGACACGCCTTCCAATGGTCAAAAACCAACATTTAGAACTCTGACCGTTGGGACCTTAGGCACCCCCCACGACCCTAGGGTGCCCCAAGTACACCACCTCGGGCGCCCTAAGAAAATTCTAGAACTTCAGTTTTCTGGAATCTTAGGCGAGGTGCCCCCGACACCACTCAGGTGCCCTAGGTACCCCATCTCGCGCACTCCAAAGTATTCACAGGTGCCCCAAGCACCCCACTTCAGGCACCCCTGAGTGTTCACAGGTGCCCCAGCTCTCTTGTTCTTCAGCACAAACACCTCTTGGTAAAACGACCGTCAGTTCTTCTAAAAAACTCAAAATCCTTCACCATTTCTTTTGTCGAAAAGTAGACTTCAAGACCTTTCTATCCATGTATAGATTGAAGTCTAATTCATACTGAGGTGAGATAGAGATTCCTTGGAAGTTGCCTTAAAATTTGCTGACCTAGACATCACTAGTGAACATAGGCACTTCTTCCCTAGTGAGCCCTTTTCATTCTTTTGAGCATTAGGCTCTTTGTGCATTATAATTAGACCTTAATTAAGTCTTCTAAGTGATTCATAGGGTTAACCATGGTCTTGGGGTTTCATGAGCACACACACACACCTACTGTTGGGTCTCATATACCTGATTTACCTTTCCATGCTTGGAGCTGATGTGTTAGCTTCCTTGAGGTAGCTTGCACTTGAGACTTGGGATTCTTCTATGATGCTTGAGTCTCTTTAGCATGGTTATTCTAGATTCGAGTCTATATTCTTGGTGCTTTCCCGGACTTTAACACTTGGACTTACATACGTATACAGTTTGCATCATAAAGTCCTATACACATGACCACTACATATACACACTTTGTTTTGTGCATGGACATTGACAATGTATAGACCTAACATTCACAACTCACTCAAAGCTCACATAAGGTAAATCAGGTAATGTGAAGTAATCTAGGTGAATTAAGGGTCTAAAGAAGGGTCACAAAGGTCTAAGGACCTTCCTGGGCCATGGAAGGGTAATCCCAATGTCTCTGTAACCATTCTAGGATTTTTGAAGACATTAGAGGAAATTTGGATTGATCCAGACCTCCTAGTTCAATCCAAATAGTTTAGATCGATCCAGGATCGATCTGGGATCGAACCAGCAACTCTCGGGTTGTAGGTTCTGAGTGTTGGAAAATTGCAAAATGGTCTACACTTTGAAAGTTCGTTTCTAATCAATGACTCATCTTTCTTGACCGTTGGGGGATTTTCTAATCCAATGGACATGAATCACTTTTGTCCATTATATAAGAAATTGATCTTCAATGAGAAAACTAATGGTTCTTGCAAAAATCTCACATACTTGAAAGCCCTCTTGTTTATTGTGGTAGATCTTAAGAGATTTAGGTCTCCTAACTTTTAGGAAATCTCTCTCCATGCTTAGATAGGTAAATCTATACCCAAGACCCTTCCATTGCCACCTCTCTAATCTTGTTAAAGCGTATCCTTTGGAGGTAGGCTACAAGGGTTGTCCAAAAGAAAACCCAAGAAGAGATAGTGTGGGATTGTGTGTCACACATTGCTCAAGGAGGAGCAACCCACCGGAGTTGGATCTACAAGTTTGAAGAGCCACCAAGAAGCAATTGGAGAGCTATAGTCACATCTTACTTAAGGAGGAGCAACCCCAACCTGTGTGTAAGGCAACATCAACCTTCAAGGGGTAATATTTGTTGTCTTAACTTTAATTAAGTTTTTGAGACCTCTCCTGCCAGAGACACCGTGAGAATTGACACTACCTCTAGAGACACCGGTAGTGTAAACCCTTGGCCGTTCCGCCAAAGACACTGACTGTAGACCTCACCCACCAGAGACACCAGGTGTAGCTTGATTGGCAAGTAGACAAGGTTTTTACTAATTGTAACCTTGATTGTAACTTCTTCTTACATAGCTTGGTGGTGAGCTTTTGAGAGTGGATGTAAGCCGTTGTGCCAAACCACTATACATCTTGTGTACACTTGTGATTGCTTATGGTTTACCTTTACATTTAGCATTTGAATTGTCAAGCATTGCATATATTGAAACAACTTCACATGCAATACAATTGAATAATTACACACCATAGCATTATCGTATTCATGTGCACAATTCAATTGTAGTAAAACACTGAGACTAAGTTAATTAATTAAAGAACAATTGAATTCAAAGTAATTGACAAGAATTTTAAAATATCCTATTCACCCCCTCTAGGATCATTATTGGAATTTCATCATCCACATACACTTTGATGTTCCTCCCGATCTGTTTTCTGAACATTTCGTTGACGATCCTTTGGTAGGTTGTCCCTGTGTTCTTTAGTCCGAAGGGCATGACCTTGTTGTAGCAATAAAACCCCCGGTTGGTGATGAAGGCCATTTTCTCTTAGTCAGGTTCATGCATCCTTATCTGATTATATCTTGAGAATGCATCCATGAAGCTGAGAGTTTATTGGACGACTATTAAAAACCACTAGATTGTTGATCCTCGGGAGGGGAAAGCTATCTTTGGGGCATACTTTATTGAGGTCAGTGAAGTCAACACACATTTGCCACTTTCGGTTAGGCTTTCGTACCATGACTACATTTGCTAACCACTTGGGGTAGTGGACGTCCCTTACGAATTGGGCTTTGAGCAACTTCTTCATTTCCCCTGCAACAACCTAGTTTCTTCATGGGGTGAAGTTTCTCCTTTTTTGCTTGACAGGCCTTAAGGCTAGGTTTACATTGAGCTAGTGTACTGCCATCCAGGGGTTTATCCCTGGCATATCCTCATGCGTTTAAGCAAACACATCCTAATTCTTGATAAGGAAACTTTTCAATCACCTCTTGAAGTCTACCGACAGATCTAACCCCACCTGGGTTATCTGATCGGGCATTATTGAGTTGAGGATAATAGTCTCAAGTTCCCCACCTGGCTCTGCTACTGCCCGAGTCCTTTCATCTCTAACCTTTAGATTATTGATTGACTTGGCCTCCTTTAGGGCTAACTCCCCTTTGAGTGAGGCCACATAACATTATCAGGTTGTCACCTAGTCTCCCCTGACTTCCCTGACCCCTCATTCAGTCAGGAAACACATCAAAAGGTGATAGGTCAAAGTGTCCGCTTTCAGCCAGTTCAGTGTAGGCCTTCCAAGGATGGCATTGTAGGCAGAGGGGCAATCGACCACCAAAAAATTGATTACCCTAGTGACCTACCGATCACCCGTCCCAATAGTGATTGCCAAGCCGATGGTCCCTAGGGGAAGCAGCCAGTCGCCTATAAACCAACCATGGGTGATTGGATTGGCTTAGAGTTTATCTCGTCCAATATCCATTTGATGAAGGCTAAGAGATTAAGAATGTCTACTGAGCTCTCGTTGTCAATGAAGACACGGTGTGTCATGTAATTAGAGATGACCAATGTCACTACTAGCGTATCATCATGCGGCTGACTCACTCCTCGAGCATCCTCTACAAAAAAGGTGATGAGGGGATGCTCTACCTTGTGCTGTTTGGTTGGCCTCTCTATAACCATCATTTGGCAGTCTCTTTCTACACCTATCTACCTCACTTGTGACCTTCTCACTGAATTGGACTCTCCTCCCCCGACAAGCCCTCAAACGATCACTCTGATTTCACTTATTGGCACTTCAAGTCTTCTTTCTTCCCGAGCAGGAGGGTCTTGATGGGTGTCTTCTTGCCTAATCGAGGGTCGCCCTGCAACAAACCTCTGCAACCACCCTTATTGGATGAGAGCCTATTGACAGCCTCTTTCTTCCCGAGTAGCTTATTGTTCTCATTTCCTTTTATTTGACTGGGAGCTAGCCCCAGTCTCGCACTCTCACCGGGTTTTGAGGGTATCCTCAGCATTCATGTGCTATTGTGCCTTCATCATAAGGTTGACTATGTGTGACGGGGAGTTTTTTATAGAGTGAGAAGAGGAACTTAGAAGAAAACAACCCCGCCATGAGAGCAACCATGATCACTTTTTCCTTGGTGTCATATACTTATAACATCTCCTTGTTGACCTGAGATACATAATCTCAAAGGAACTTGCCCTTATTTTTCTTGACATTTAGTAGATATGTAGCAGGCTTCCTGTGTCTTTGTCCTGTTATAAAGTAGCCGATGAACTGTCGGCTGAGTTCTATGAAGTTCAAGATGCTCCTGGGCTTGAGTTTACTGAACTTGATTAGAGCAGGCCCCTTGATAGTGGTGGGAAAAGCCTGACACATAATCTCGTCGAGGGCCACCTAGAGGTTCATGTGCATTTTATAGGCTTCCAGATGGTCAAAGGGGTCCCGAGTGCCATTAAACATCTCCATCTGGGGTGGCTTAAACTTGTCGAGAAGAAGCTTAGCCATTATCTCTGGAGTGAATGGGTGATCTATCCTCTAGATAAGCTCGTTGACAGTGGTAGGAGCTTTCCCCTTGATAACCTCCTTCTTGGTCGTCATCTCCCTTCTCACATCCTCCATCTCCTCTTCCCAGAGGTTGGGGGTGTGGATCCTCTCCTTGTGTTGGAAAGTACGACTTGTTTCCCAGAATAGGGGTGTCATGGTGCTTCCTTTTCCATCCTCTGGCCCCCAGCCCTCGTCGCATCTTCCACGGGGTGGATGGGAAGCTCCAGCGGCCCTATTTCTTGGTTGCCAGGCTTACCTCTCTAGCTCCTTAGCTCCCATATTTTTTCCCAGTTCTACTCCATGAGTAGTTGTATGTTCGCCATCAGGCCCATAACACATTGCTCGAGGGCAGCTACTTGCGACTCTTTGTAATGACCTCCACCGGAGACGAAGGTTTCCTGCCCGTCAACTCTATCATGAGAGTTGTGTTGGGCCGCCATTGATCTGGTGTCCACCATGTAAACCTTCGGTCCTTTAAGAAGCTTTCCCATAGACGACACCAACTGATGATGCCTGGGATATATGGTACCCTAGCACCAACCAGATGGTTGCACGGCTGGCCCAGATTCCTCACAAAGCAATCCTTACACAACAAAACCAGACATCAAAGTGCTGAGACACAGGTGGGGTGCCGACCTCAAGCTCTCCAATGGTTAAGTCAGATGGATGGGGGAAGTAGAATGCTATTTTCAAATTAAGGTTTTTGATTTTTCATACTTGGTGAGTGAGTCGTTGTTTATAATTATAGGCTTGAGTAGTGGTGTATTAAATGAGATTTGGCCTATCTTTGTATGAAGATTACCATTCTTGAACATAGAAATGAATAAAGTTCATTAAACAACCACATATCTACATATACTTTTCCATGATCATCATATGAATCTCTGAGATCTAATCTTAAAGGAAGTTTAGAATTACCTCAATGATTTAACCAGACACA
>JAOXJP010107806.1:0-14197 GCA_025762735.1 Platanus orientalis | reverse complement strand
TGAGAAATCTCATATATCTATGTGTAAAATGCATAAATAAATGCAAAATAGATGTGATAATGCCTACTCAAACTATGGCAAATACTACAATTTTAAGCTATTATCAATAACCATACAATAAGTTGTCTAAAAACTAGGGCGTTACAGCAAAGTTACAACGGTGATGACAATGGTTGATGGAGGCAGTGAATGTTTTGACAAAATCTGTTTTTTTAGTAGTTGGTTTAAGTATTTGTCAGACCACAATGATCCATTGTGGTGTGATGATTCTCTTAAGAACTGCTGTTGATGAGTATATATTGCTGGTGATCTCCATTTTCTATGATAAGTAGCGATAAGTGAGATGAGTTCCTTTATTTATTTATTTTATTAACGTGTTTTGTTTTCAGAAAATACAAATTTCATCATAAGCTACACTCTCAAAATCTTGGATTCTGCGGGTTGGTGGTGCTGCCCCCTAGGAATGGATTAGGCCAATAAGTTGTTTTCCTGGAAAGAAGAAAGATCCTGAGCCACCTATGTGCTCTCCTCACATGACCCTATGACATCTTTGCCCAGGTATTTATCCAATTGTCAGAGCCCCTATTCTCTTCCCTTGCAACCAGTTCTCCAGAGTTGATCTGCCACAGCTGATTGAAATAATTTGATGTATTGATTGCTCAAAATCCATCTGTAGGTTCTCTAGGGGTCGGGTAAACTTTTGGAAGCTCTTCTGGCCATTTTGTGATGTTATAACATTTCTACCTCTTTTAATTACCACCTGAGCCCATTGTCCCCGGGAACTCCAAGAGGGCAACAACACCTTTGAAATCACCACATAAACTGGGCTAGCTTCACACCATAGATGGTAGGGGCAATCTATAAATCTGGATCCAAAGATACCTCTGTCTATTATCCTCTGCTCAACATCCAGTGTTGGAGTGCCATCAATATATATATATATATATAATTTGCCCCACTAATGTCCCCTCGTTCCCTCCTTCATGGATCACAATAAATCTGATATGATTTATATTATGTGGTCCACGACAGACCTTAATGGCATGAATGTGACTATTTAAAGTCTTAAAATTTGAATATTGATCTGAGCAAAATCGAAACCAACTAGGCACCAGATGCTTCTTTTTCCAATAGCCGTCTCTTGAAACCTGAGATCTTCCCCTATGCCACCTGTCAGTTGATACTCTTCTCCAAATGGCAGTGCCCTGCAGCTGGAAACTTCAACACCTTAATCCATAAAGTTTCCTCACCTGGATATAATACATTTCCTGGGTAACACTCAAACATTGAGATACTTCATACTCCCCCAGCCTGGGTACCCCATGGCTTATATCTGTGGGTACCTCAACAGGTGAAGTTATCTTATTCACGGTCTTATGAAGGATGAGAAATGATCAAGTTGCCATTTCATCATCTGCAACCTTGAGCCTAGCACCTCCTGTGAATGATTTGCTATCCTTCAAACTCTGAATTCCTGCAGCCATCCACTTCGATTTGGATTTAGTGGCTTGCTTCATGACCTAAAATTTGGTGGTATAAGGACTCCTCTTCGCTGATGTAGGATATGTCTAGAAAAACCACAAATTGTAAGAAGAAAGAAAACCCAAAATAAGAATCTTGCAAAATCTAGGCGATGTTGTGAAATTACCAAAATATCCCTGTAAAATTTTCAGATTGTTATGAAATTTTACATGTGAGTACTTAAGCCTGTTAGGTACCACTTCCAAATTTCAGGATTTTAGAAAATTAATTGAGAGAAATATGAATTTTTAAAGGTTGCTGATTTCAGAAAACCAAAAACACAATAGAGAAGGAAAAAGAAGCAAAAAAGAAAGAAACGGAGGAAAGATAGAGTAGAAAGAGATAGAAAAGAAGGAAAAGACGAAATAGGAGAAGAGGTGAGAAAGAGGGAGGGTGAAGTAGATACTCACACATGCACTAAGGTGCTACAACCCACATGAAGGAGAGAAAGGAGAGCTTATGGGAGAGGCGTCACCCTATGGAAAAAAAACCTGGCCATGGCCAGCCTTGGGAAAACTACCCAATAACACTTTGTTTTTCTTTTATCAATCTTCCATGTCTTTTATTTATCAATTTTGGTGCCTTTAAATAGCCTTACAATCTTTGAAAATCAGAAAGTATAAATTTGGAAAACTTGCACACTAAGACATACTAAATCACACTTTCTAAAATACTTAAAACTTGTTGCGCAAGTTTTCCTAAATCTAATACTTGCTTAAAACATAAAACTTCCTAAATCTAAAATTACCAAAAAGTGGGAAACATGGGGGCTGTTAGCCAGCACCTTAGTGGGCCCCATACTTTGACATATTGACCAAAAACACTATTAACGTCATTCACTGATGCCCTTACAATAATTTGGTCATAACTTTCCCAAATCACCTCGGATTTGTGCAATCTTGGTTTCGTTAAAAGGTAACTGAATAAGCTCTATAGTAACACCAAAATCAAGCGAAAAAGGCAAGTTTTGACCCTTGAAAATTTGGGCTAAAAGTGAGTGACATGATTACACTAAAAAAAAACCATAAACTTTACAACACTTTAAATCGTGTCCTCTTATCAGGAGGCACATGCAATAGTCTCTTCAAATTGGCTGCATCATCTGCCTTCATCATAGCAGTATTTAGATCACTCAAATAGCTTGTGGCTTCATCAATTTCAACAATGCCTCAGCCACCCATATGAGGACCCTAGTTGTCTAGGGGAGGAAAGGTAGACCCTCAAGAATCTGTCTATCTTAATCTAACACATTGGCATATGGCCATCATCTGTGAGAACATACCATGCACGGAGCAATTGAGGGACCCTTTCTACATATCTCAATCAGCTCCATGTTGAATTTTGCTAAGTAAATCACTTAACAGATATAAAGGAAAAGAAACTATGATCCTGAACCACAAAAATGTTCCTTCTGCTTCCCTGATCAAATCCTGTGGCAAGCTTGGTATTACTAAGACACCTCAAAGCTAAGGGTCTAGCTATGCTGCCACTTGGCACCAGGCATGAAAGTCCTTGTAGCATGCTGATGATGTCAGAAAAATATGTTAGCACTTGGCATTCCTAGACCAGGTGTTATGAAAGGTGCACATCTCAATCACTGAGGACCCTTTTTTTTTGGTCAGGGGTGGGTATTCAGTTTTGTTTTCTTTTTATAAATTCCAAGGTGTGAATTGAACCTACAGCTTAACTCAAGACCCTCACCAACTAGGTTTTGCCAGGGGTGGGGGAGGATTGTGTATTCAATTTTGTTTTCGTTTTATAAATTCCAAGGTGTGAACTGAACCTACAGCTTAACTCAAGACCCTCACCAACTAGGCTATTGTGTTGTATTAAAATAATGTGGTGAAAATAAAATAATATTTTGTTTCATATTCACCACCCTGGTGAATCTGTTGTAGCTTTGTTCCTGTTTGCTTTGTTGTTTAAATTTGCCTTTATCACTCCAAAAAAAAAAGGGTTTACACAAAGAGCCCAACTGTGTTTGAACCATAGGCTAAATGTTGAGAGTGGACAACTGGACTCTTCACCTATGCCATGTTCCAAGATAACACTGTCTTTCCACGCGATATCTATTTTTCGTCTTCCAAAAGGATTTTAGTCTAAGGAGTATCAAGTCTGTATTGTCTTTGTGACTTCCCTCTGAATCAAAATTTCATCCTTTATAAGCCCTTGCCACCCCTTTTAGGACTCCTGAGTGTCCTGCAACAGAGCTTCTTAGACCAGGCACTGCTGAGAACACAGGAATTTCCTTATAAATCATCACCTCCAAATACTTTAACCTGCTACAGGCTACAGCTTCTACCCTCCAGAATACTGATAGAATTCAATCTACCACCCCCAGCAATCTTCAAGTCCTTCAAAAACCACCCTTTTTTATGTTTTTCCATATGGGTAAGGTCTGTGGGTGTCGTACCACAGACCTGGGTTCAAAACCTGTCTTCACCTACTAATAAATTAACCGCTAACGTTTACCTATCAAAAAAAAAAAAAAAATAAGGATCACGTTGACAGTAAATTATCCAACTCTCCCAAAACCTTAAGGTTTTAGGAGATGCAAGAATTATTATGCCTCAACATCCCCCCTCAGGAGGAACACTGTTCTCTCCTGGAATCACTCTTGGGAAGCTAGGCACGGCTCCACACAACGCGTACACACGCGTACAACACTACATCTGGAAAAATACTTTCACCGGAATTTGTACTCACCATCAAACCTGCTTTGATACCATATTGACAGTAAATTAACCAACTCTCCCGAAACCTAAAGGCATTAGAAGATGCAAGAATTATTATACTTCAATAGATCATGGGTGAGATATGGGAGATTGTGCCATCCAACTTTTGGTGGGTATTTGTTAAAATTTCATTGCATTTGGATAATTTATAGTAGTTTTTGGTATATTTTTAGCATGTAGAATTCCTAGTTTAGTTTGAATATCAAGTTGGTCTTGAAAGAGAATCTTGATGCAAACATTAGAGCCAAGTGGGGCCCACACATGGCCTTGGTGAGGTCCACTCGAGAAGACCATAGAGGCACATCTTTGTTACATCAAGTGGAGCTCAAGAATGCTGATTTTAGTTTTTTTATTAGAGTTTTACTGTTTTATTTCATATTCTATTAACTAGGAGAGTTAGGACATAGATGGAATTTGTGTTTTTGTTTTTGGGCAAAGTTGACAGCACTTGTTATAAGCAAATGGAGGGCTGGTCCACTATTCTAATTGGGCCACACAATTTGGCTATTTTGTTAGGCTTATTTTTCTTAGTAAGTCCATCTTAGAAAGATTCATTAGATTTCTATTTTAGGAAAGTGTTAATTATAGTTTGAATTTCAAATTGTAAAAGGGAGAAAACCTATTGCAAGTCATGGGCTACAAAAAGAGACCCACCGTCTTTATTTTTAAATGAAGTTATGAAATGAAAAAATTCTGATTTTCTCTCTACATGAGTGAAGTGTCTCCCTTCAAGTTTTTGGTGCCTAAACTTGAACCCATGGATGGTGATGTCCAAGGGCTTGTGAGGTAGTTGATTACCCACATCAGGTACTTTTATCTTCTATCTTTTCTTCTTCTTCTTTCCTAGTTTCTGTTATAGTTTTCTGCAACCCATGCATCTCCATTCCCTTCTTTCTCTCTAGTCTAAACCTAAGTCTCCATTAACAAACCCATCGTACAGACCTTCTACTCATTACCTTGCTGTTCCGATCATTTAAACCAGAGAAACTCCTTCTCTATTACTTGCAGCTGACCCATCTGCACCTGTTATTATTTCCCACCTTCAAACCCTAATTCCATCAACAAACTAATAATTCCCATCAGCCATAACCAATCGACCAACCTAATTTTCTGTATTTCTCTTGATTTCAACCATTACAATCTCAACACATCAATTCCTAATCTGCTGATCATCAACCATTGGTTTTTCCTAATTTCTTTCATTTGTGAAGCCTTTAGAATCCCAAACCCTATCATATTGATTAAGCCCACATACATTCCATTGTTTTTCACCCATCAAACCCTAGTTCTATAAGTCCTTACACTTTTAACACCCGTAAGACCTGTAACATGGAAAAAACAAGGAGAAAAAGTGGAAAAAGTGGGGAAGAGAGAGAGAGAGAGAGAGGAGAAATACGAAGGTTAAGGTTAATCGTATGAGAATATTTGATCTCCATATGAAAAAGTATTTATTCATAAGAGTTTATACACCTATACAATAGTCTATATACATAGTTATAGTATGTCATAAGTACCCTCAAGACATAAACTCCTTCACTCCTTCTCAAGTTAGAGAATAGATATTGAGCATTCATAGCTGGTTCACTATAAACATGAACTGAATTCCACTCAGACCCTTAGTAAAGATGTCGGTCAATTGATTATGAGTTTGGATAAAGGGGCTACAAATATTTCCCTTCTTTAGATGGTCTTTGATAGAGTGACAATCAACCTCCACATGCTTAGTTCGATCATGTTGCACAAGATCATGTGCAATATTGATGGCGGCTTTGTTGTCACAATAGAGGTTCATAGGCCCCTTTATGTGAAATCTCACTTCAGATAGCAACATTTTCAACGACAATGATTCACAAATTCCATAAGCCATGGACTTGCATTATGCTTCAGCACTGGATTTGGCTACCAGAGACTACTTGCTTCTCCAAGTGACCAAGTTCCCTCCAATGAAGGAGCAATATCTATATGTAGACTAATGATCTGTGATTGATCCAGCCCAGTCAGCATCAGTATAATTCTCAACACGATGATGACTATGTCTCTTGTATAAGAGCCCCATTCCTAGATAACGCTTTAAATATCTGAGGATCCTGTATTCTGCCTCCATATGATATTGAGTTGGTGCATGCATGAACTAGCTGACAACATTTACAACACATGTCATGTATGGGTGAATAAGGGATAAGTAGATGAGACACCCCACCAATCCTTGAAATCTCCCAGCATTTATAAGCGTCTCACTGCCATCTTTTAATCGATGATTTACTTCAATTGGAGTAACACAAGTTTTGCAACCTTCCATGGCAGACACTTTTAACCAATCTAACACATACTTTCTTTGAGACAAAAAGATGCTTTGTGTAGCTTTGTCAACTTCAATCATAAGAAAGTATTGTAGCGATCCAAGATCCATAATCTCGAATTCTTTTGCTAAACTTCCTTTCGACTGTGCCACTTCAACAATTTCGTTTCCTGTGACAATAATGTCATCAACATATACTATTAAAGCTGTCACTTAAGAGTCCTTTCTCCTAACAAACAAGGTGTGATCGGCCTGAACTTGCTTATATCCATATTTCAATATAGCTGATCTAAATCTCTTAAACCACGCATGTGGAGATTCCTTCAAACCATACAATGGCTTCTTTAATTTAGAGACCTTACCTTCAACATACATCATATGAAAACCCATGTATACTTCTTCCCATGTAGGAAAGCATTCTTCACATTGAAAGAGTGACCAATTTTGATTCATTTTGGCTATCAGGGCAAACGTCTCTTAATAGTCTATGCTATATGTCTGAGTGTATCCTTTTGTGACGAGGCATACTTTATATTCCACAAACCCATTCGACTTGTACTTGATTGTGAATACCCACTTGCACCCCACTAGTTTATTTCCTTTGGGAAGAATGGTTGTTTCTTTCCAACACCTTCATTTCCTTAACCATTGCCTCCTTTCACTTTTGTTGTGCTAAAGCTTCACGTACACTTTGAGAAAAAGATACAGAAGACAAGGCCACAAAAAAAACTACGAAAAGACGGTGATAAAGAATCATAGGACACAAAATTTGACATGGGGTGTTTGGTACAAGTTCTAACACCCTTTATATGAGCTATGGGCAAATCCAAATCATCATGCGATGAACAAGGAAGAGGGGGATTGTTACCTGTCTCTAAAACTGGTTCAAAAGTTGACTGTTGGAGTGGGTCATGAGAACTCAGGTCTTCCTATGCCTCTTTCATATGCGCTCTTTGTTTATTTCTTTGTGTATATACTTACAACTCTCCCTTGCTACCAACACTACTACTTTTTCCATCAAATTGATATGGTGGAATTGGGACAGGAATGGGAATAGGAAGTGGGTAGAACTGGACAACTCTTCACTTCCAAATTGTTTCCTTTGAAGAGATGTCCCACGAGATGAAAAAAAGGAATAAACTCAAAGAAGGTTATATCGCGAGACACAAAGTAATGACGGGTAAGAGGATGAAAGCATTTGTACCATTTTTTATTCACCTCATAACCCAAAAAAACACATTTAAGTGTCTTTGGGTTTAATTTGGTACAGTCAGATTGGGGTACATGGATATAACAAATACATCCAAAGGTTTTAGGTGGTAAAGGGAACATGGATGAGTTAGGAAATATGATTTTAACAAGTGCTTTTTGAGAAAGAACACGGGAGGGCATTTGATTAATGAGGTATGCTACTGTTTGAATGGCCTCAGACGAAAATGTCCATAGCACATGTATGGGCAATCTCTAGTAAGTGCCTAGTCTTTTGTTTGGCTACCCCATTTTGCTCAGGAGCCCCCGAACATGTAGTCTTATGAATGATGCTAGAAGTATCAAGGAAAGAGGAGAACTCCCAAGAAAGGTATTCACCACCATTGTCAGACTGTAGGACTTGAATTTTAGTGTTAAAATGTGTAGTAACCATATTATGGAAGGATTTGAAGGTTGCTAAAACATCACTTTTTCTCTTTAACAGTTAAAATCAAGTAGCACCAGAATAATCATCCACAAATTTTACAAAGTATCTAAAACCAGACAAAGAACTTATAAAGGATGGTCCCCACACATCAGAATGCACAAGAGAAAAAAGAACAACTTTTATTATTATTATTTTTTTGAGAGGCAAATAGAACTTTATTAAAAATTGTAGCAAAGGTGGAAACAGAAACACAAGGCAATCACCAAGAAGGTGAGAAGCTAGCCACAACACTCACAAAACAAGAAAAGAAACAAAAGAAACCGACCACCCAACTAGGCCAAACAAAACTACAACTCCTCCCGCCAGAAGGACTCCCAGACCTCATCCTCGAAATCAGGTCGGATAGCAACCCACTCCAACAAGGCGGTATATATATAACGAAAGATCTCCTCCACACTCCTCACTTTGTCTTTAAAAATCTTGGAATTCCGCTCCTTCCAAAGACCCTAGCAAACTGCCCCTGGAAGATAGGACCAGATAATAGCTGGGAGACCCTCCATCTCGTGGATCCACCACCTCTGGATAAAATCAGAAAAAAAGAAAGGGAAAGACCAAAAGATACAAAGATGGGAGAGGAAGAAGCTCCAGATCATATAGGCCATGTCACAATGGAGGAAAAGATGATCCACCGACTCCTCTTCCTTCAGACACATAATGCATCTATTAGCTAAATTTCATCCCCTATTCTGCAAATGGTCAAGGGTGAAAAATTTATCCAGGAATAGAGTCCACATAAAAAATGCAACCTTTGAAGGAATACCTGGGGTCCAAATGCCGCTAAAAGGAAAAGATCTACCCCTAAAACCCCCTAACTCCCGATAGAGCGACTTTGTGGAAAACTTACATTTTTTTGATAGAGTCCACACCCATTTATCCCTCCTAGTTGGGTTTGGCGTATACCCATTTAAAAGTTGAAGCAATCTCCCTAACTTCTCCACTTCCCAATCATTCAAATTTCTTCGAAGACTCGGACACTGACTGTTTACCATCTCGCCAAAAGAATCCAGCACTAAACCCCTTGGGTTCACAGTCAGAGAAAAAGGTTTTTGAAGGCTACCTTTCGAGGAACCTCTCCAATCCACCTGTCCTCCCAAAAATGAAACTCCGTCCCCGACCCTAGCTCAAAGTGAATAAAACTCTAGAAATTATCCTACACTTTCTGGATAGATTTCCACATACCACAACCATGTGGCACCCTCACCTCCTTGGCTTCCCAACAAGAGATCTCCCCAAATCTAGCCACTACCACCCTACGCTATAAACTCTCTTGCTCATCCCCAAATCTCCACAGCCACTTCACCAGTATTGTTATTACTAAGAGGGTAGACATTATAAACATCCCTACAATGTTTACCTAACTGACATGGTTCACAAAGGAAATTAGATGTAGAATAAGAAAGTCGAGGAAACATTTTCTTCAACACAGAGAAAGACAAATGACCCAAACGACAATGTCAAGTGAACAACTCATCTGATCTAAAAGTAAAAATGTCCCTCTTTATTGCATTGTGTAGCTACTGGCAAACCATAATGCAGAAGTTATAAACCATCATTCTCATGTCCCAAACGAATTGTTAGCTTCGTCACCATGTACTGAAACACAATGAGATGAAAAAAAGGTTACACAATAGTTAAGCTCTTTTGTAATAAGGCTAATGGACAACAAAGTAAGAGTGAACTTAAGAACATGTAGCACATATGACAAATGTAGATTAGGGGTGATAGGAATAGCCCCTTGTCCTACTATAGAAGAAAGGAAACCGTTTGCAATTTGGACCTTGTCCTTGCCAGAAGAGACCTTATAAGATGTAAAAAAGGATGACATACCAGTCATATGGTGGGAGGCCCTTGAATCAATTATCTAGGAGCTCTATGGAATGGAGACAGAGGTAGACAAAGCAGATGCAGATGTACCTTAATATGCAAAAGATGATGAAGGAGCATTATAAAGATGGTCCAATTGGGAAACAAAGCATCTGAATGCCTCAATCTCATCTATAGACAAGCCCCCATCTAAAGAACTAGAAGGCATATAAGTTGGAGGTGGTGGAACCGTTATCTCTGTCGACGTAGTAGTCATCAAATGAGCATTAAATCGATTAGTACCAAAATAGTCTCCTCCCTGACCACTACTAGATCCACCTCGTTGAGATGAACATAAAAGGAGATCTTGTGGTCGTCCATGAAGATACCAACACTAGTTCTTAGTATGTTTCAACCTACCACAATATTACACTTGAGCCGGTCTCTATCATCAAAAGTGGGATTCACTCTTCCACCACAACCACGTCATGCACCCCGACCACCTCTAGTAGAGGTAAAAACTAGTGCTGATTTCTCAAAGGAAGTAGTCACATTTATCACTCCCTGACGTCCTTCCTTGTATATGTAAGCATATACCTCGTTTAAGGAGGGTAAGGGGTCCTTCCCAATAAGTAACCTGCATTTGTTCTACTCTAGATTCAGCCATGCCAATAATTCAAATTATTTGAATACTTTCAACATGTTTCTTATGCTCTAATGTTATTTTTCACACAAGCTGAGCAATATGTGGTGTAGTGGTCCAATTCATCCCACATTTTTCTTAAAGAAGAGTAATACACATCAAGTAGCTGATTTCTTTGCTTGAACTGAGCAATCCTTTGTCTTAACTCGTACACCTTAGTTGCGTGGCCCATTTCAGAATACGACTTGGCTAAGGTATCCCATATCTAATGAGTTGTTTCTAGGAATAAGAAGTGGTCACTAATTTTTGGTTTCATCGAATTTAACAACCAACCCATTATAATTGCATTCTCTGTCTTCCACTTCCGATAGTGATGATCAACGCAGTGAGCTACTTCCATGTCACAAGTTGGGTACTCTTCCTTGTCTTTTCCTTAAATATAAATCAACACTGACTTAGACCATGTGAGATGGTTGTTGTCATCAAACTTCACAATTGTTATTTGGAGTTGAGTTTTATCCCCAGCTATTGTGATAGTACCCGCATTGATTCTCCCACAGTCTGGTTTGTGTTATAACTTTTTTCTGACATCTTAGACATCCCAGATCTTTTTCTTCCTGTATTTATATAACCTGCATTTCATCAAGAAAACTACAGCTTGAAAGCAACTGATGGAGTTGGAAACACCGCTACCCACGACTTGTAACAAGAAGGATAGAACTCAACACAGGTCTAAACAATCATTACATCGACAACAAAAACATTGGCTTCAAGATCACCTTGGTTACACAACTACATGACCTACAAATCATTTATAGAAAAGCCTCGAAACAATAAGAACACACATCGAACCCCCAATTACAAAAAAGAACATTGGAGAAGCTTTAACAACCCAATCAAAGAGATCCATTACAACCACAATCAATTTTCGAACAAAAAATTGCACAAAAATATCGTGCACAACGCCTGACGTTAACGTGCAACCACTAAATCGACACCAATTCTTCAAAACTTAACCAAATCAAATGAAACAAGTTTTGAATAACTTCTTAGGGAAAAACGACCCATTCATTTGAGAATAATCAAAGAAAAAACTCTTGATTTGATATGATTTGACAGATTTATCAGATCTGGGGCTTTTTTCAATATTTCACAAAACCCTTCAAAAAAAATATCTCCAAGCTTCAAAAAATTCCGAAAAAAATACCAAAAGTCCCATGAGGGGATTCTAATCCAAACCCTAGAGGTTTCGACCTCTGACACATGTATGGTTTGCTGACGTCAACCATATGGACGTTGACGTCAACATTGCCTGATGAGGACATCAAGACCTAGGTGGAACCCACACATAGTTTCAAGTATCGGCACAAAACCATCGAAACTTACCGATACGTTTCTGTTTCCATGGGTTCCAATACGAAACCAATATATATTTTTGAAACGATATGGTTTCAATGATACCATTAGTATGTCTCATCGATACCATGTACTTTTTGTTAATAAAATGTTAATTTTTGAATGGTATTAATGGAAACCCATCGATACTATATCGAAACCAAAGGAAACTAATTCCAACCTCTACAAAATCCACTCTACGTCATTTTTTTTAATTTTAAAAAACATGATTTATAGTAATATATACAAATTCAAGGGCTCCATTTGAGTCCATTTGATAAAATATCCGCGATTTCACTTCAGATCGAACTCAATATCGAGAACTTTGGTAAGTCCTAATTAATAACTCATTTAAGGTTAACTTTTTTATAAATTAATATTTTTTAAATTTTTTAATAAAAAATTAACACAATAAAAAAATAAAAATCAAACCAAATGCACATGGTTTGACTTGATTAGAATATATGATATAAGCAAGCAAGATTGACATAATTATAAAATATGGTATTTTTCTAAAAAAGAGTTATTTATTTAATTAATTATAAAATAATAATTAGAATTGTAAAAAAAAATATAGTAAATAAGTGAGAACATAAAAAAACACATAGTTTATGTTTTTATTTATTTTCTTCCATGTTTTACTGTATTTTTTTTTTATTTTGTATACGTATGTAAGAGGGTATCAGTTCCCAACAATCATTATAGATGATTGTTTTGAATATGTAATGATATATATGTCTGTATTAGTGTTTATTCTATCATTTCTTGAAGTTTCATCCAAAGTTTCCAATGTTTTTGATAAAGTTTCCATGGTTTCCATGATTTTAACATGGTTTTCGATACGTTTCCACAGTTTCCACAATACGTTTCCGTTTCCATGGGGATCGAAACCTTAACCGAAACCGAAATTTTGAACCTTGGTAGGGTCTACTTGTGAAGAATTTGGAAGTCTACAAGGGTTACATCGAGAAAGAAGTGATTTGCCTTGAATTAGAGTAAATTAGGAGTTTTTTTTTTTAACAACTTTCCATTTTGGAGGCATGTGGGGCCCACTTTCCCTTGATTGTATGGCCACGTGTGTGTGCTTGCATGGACAAGTGGCTGAACTTTATTTGCTGTTTTACTTTAGTTTTATAGCTTTTTAATAAGGTTTATTGGCTTACTTTTCTGTTTAGAGTGCCTGGGAATGTAAAGGTAATTATTTAATTTCCAGGGATGTATTTGAAATTAGAGAGTTTTAGGCTTTTAGGAGTCTTGGTTGACCATGTAAGGGTGGGAGATGTTTTTTTATGTTAGTTTCTAATTATTTTTGGTATGTGAGTCCTTATGTAATATGGTTTATGCCTTTTTTTTTTTTTATAAAGTCAAACACCCATTACAGAAGAAAAAAAAAAAAACTCATGGGAAAGCTGGAAGCTATCCCTGCCGGCTGCCACTGTGCATGTTTGCTCTTCCTTGTTTTCCTAGACAAGGCTTAGGTTGGTGATTTCCTAAGTGAGGTTGGTGATTTCCTCAAGGTAAACTCTATCCTTCTATCCCTTCTTCTTCTCTTCCACATAATTTCTGGTTTTCTTATTACTGCCCCCGGGCCACATACACCTTGCTACGTCATCTTTTCACTCCCATACATTCACCGTACTAGCCGATCACTTCTCCCATCTCCTCTTTGCTATCCCTTCATCCAAACCATTCCCCATACTAATTAACATCAATCGGTTACCCTTACAAACCCAGAAAATTCAAGAACTTCATGAAAATCCATACCAAACCCAGAAAATTTATCAAGAACCCATAGAAATCCATCTACACATCATCCTAAGCATCCCCAATACCATCCGGCTGCCTATCATTCCTTAGATCATCCCCATCCTCTCTATTACCCGCTGCTTATGAAACCCATTAAAATCCAACCTAAAACCCAATAAATCCATCTTAAAAATCAAGAAACCTGCCCTACCCTATTTTCCAGCCTTTTTTTTAGATCTTTTTGAAGGGATTACATCCCTTAGTCATGCGGTAGATCTAGGAATCAAATCCTAGGAGTATTGATAATTCAAAACTCAAAACCCATTCAAGAAACTTGTACGACTGGGCAGATTCCCCAA
>JAOXJP010107805.1:0-28171 GCA_025762735.1 Platanus orientalis | reverse complement strand
GGGTAAGGTATCATTTGAACCCACACCCACCAATCCTCCATCAAATTCTAACATCATCCAAAACCCGCTTCTGGACCACCAACCACCAAAAGGGGTCAATATGATTGGTCTCACCAACACCCAATTCAATCCCTCAAGCTACATCACCAAAATTTCAGAGCCCAAGAAAATCATTTTCTTGTTCAACATTAACCAAGTGTCTACCTTGAATGGACACTTTCCCGAACCTATTCCCCCTCCCGAATATGAGCATGAGCACTTGCTTACAAATATGTGGGATACGACCCCAGATAGCCAAGTCATAGTTCTTCCCCCTCCCAATTTCGGCGCTTCTCTTTGAGTCAACAAATGGGCAGAGCAATCCCTAGCCTTTCTTCATAATCCAACCAATTTCAATCAATCAAATCCATCCAATGCCCCTTTATCATCTTATTATTATTACTATTATTTTTATTTATTATTTATTTTTTGCTTCATTAATTATTATTTTATTTCTTATTATTATTTACTTTTATTAGCTTATTATTTTATTTTAGAAGAGAACTTGCACCAAAAATAATTTGTTCCTCCACGCCACAAGCCTACACATGATGGTTTTAATGCCTTTTTCTGAATAGGGAGCAAATGTTTATTTAAACATTTTTAATGGTTTTAATCCTATGAACACTATTTTATTTTATTTTTTGTGTATGGGGACACAGAGGGACACATTGTTTTGAGTGTAGCTCCCCTCTATTTATTTTAATTATTTACATTTATTTTTCTTTTATTATCATTATTATTTTATTTTATTTTATTTTATTTTTATTATTCATTTATTTTTTATTTTTTCTTTCCTTCTCTTTTCTTTTCCTTCTTTCTTTCTTTTTTTTTCTTTTCTCTCTCTCTTTTTCTTTTTCTTCCTTTCCTTTTCTTTTTTTTTTCTCTTCCTCTTTTTCTTTTTTCTTCCATTCTTGACCGACCCCTCGGCGCAATAGAGAAGGTAACCCCTCCCCCTCTCCTCTCTCTCTCTCCCCAATTCTCTCTTCTCTCTCCTCCAACCTCTCTCTTTCCCTGCGCCCTCACTCTCTTTTCCCCTCTCTGATCTCTCTCCCTCTCTCTATGCGCTACCCCTCTCTCTCTCCTCTAATTATCCCCTCTCTCTCTCTCTCTTTCTCTCTCACCACCTTCTCTCTCTCTCCTCTAATCGTCCCCTCTCTCTTCTTACGCCCTCTCTCTCTTTCAACTCCCCCATCAACTCTCTCTCTCTCTCTTTCTTCTACTCCCTAGCCCGTGGATGATATCTCTCTCTGCCATAACGATTCTCTCTCTTCCGGCCGTCTTTCCTCTTTCCTAAAAGTATAAGGCCTACAATCCTAACAACCCTAGCTCCTCTTTCTACTTGACCCCAACCTAGTGTAGCGTCCTAGATACCCTCCTACGACACGCCTCTCCATCTCATTTGCCCCTTCTCTCTTTCATATCTTTGTAAAATCATTGACCACCCTAATCGTGCTCTCTCTCCTCACGAGAAAGCCCATGCCTTGCCCGAGCCCCTAAAATGTTTGCAACCCTTTGCCATTTTCGTTTCTCCCCTTTCCCCTCTCAGGTAAACCTTAAAACACCCTAACCCTGCATCCCTATTTTCTTCAATTTTCAATAGAAACTTCCCTTTCCCTCTTCCCATGGACCCTACAACCACTAGGTTGGACCAATGGCAGCCCAACACACCCCAGCTGACTGCCTTACCGATGCTTACCTTGGAAACCAAGCCATGTTCGTTGAATCGGTGATTAGGGTTTTCTTTCCTATAAGAACCCCAACAAATACAAGCAAAGGAAAAATATTTTTGAGGGTTTGGGAGACTAAAGTTGTTGAGGAGAAAAAGAGGAAAATTGGCTTAGAACCCCCCCTTTTTTCTCCCACCCTAGGTTTGGAAGTTACTTGGGCATTATCTCAAAAATCTCCTAACATCTCCCTCTTCTCTAAGAAATCTTATAGCTCTCCCACACTCAATCCCTACACACTTAAGAGAAATCACCATGCCACTCTAACACTCACGAGCAATCCCTGATAAAAAAACCTAGTCAGAACTCTCGTTCTTCAATTTTTTTTTTTTGATAAAACCCTACAACCCCGTTTTCTAGATCTGATGGCTATTCTCTCTGCCCAACTATTGAAATGCAAAGAAAATCCCTTTCAATGTGTGCTATAAGTGAGAAGCTCTCCTTCTCCCTCATTTGGAGTTTAAGGTGAAATCTTTTCTTTCTTCACGTTATCATTTTTATTATTATTTACTTTTTTATTTGCTTTTTGGTTTATTTTCTTTCTTTTCTTGTACATGATGTTATCTTAGATGATATAGGCATTTTATTTATTTCATTTTTTTATCTTTTTATTTATTGATTTTTTGGTTTCACTCCTTTTACTCATGTTGTTGGTTGATTAGAGTATGATGTTTAACATTACTTATTCATTCATTGGCTCACCAATTCATCCATATTTTTCTTATATGTAAGGGTCCTGTGTTATTGTTGCATATCTCTAAATCATGAATAGTAGATTGAGTCATAACTTTTATGAGTTTTATTTATTGTACAGAGGGTATTGTTTAATTCCTATTCCTTCCCTTTTTTTCTTTTTCTTTTGCTTCTTTATCCAAATTTTACATTCATTTGTGTTACTTATTGAACTAGTACTCTGGCTTAGTGCTATGCCATTTTAGTTTCCAACTACGATTAGATATAATTGTCTACATTCATATCTTGTTTTTTTTCATTAGTTTTAGCTGAAGAAATTGTGGGTGTATTACAATTTGGTTTTCTTTTTTTTTTTTTGGTTCTTGAAAGTATGGTTTCTAGTTACACTTAGTAGAAAATTTAGGGGCCTCTGCCTCCAGTCCTTAAATTCATTCATTTATTTGTTATTATCATGTTTGCTATAGTTAGTCATGGAGTCGAAATTTCTACTTTTATTCAGTCACAAAGTTGGTACCTTTGAAAGGAAAAGCTTAGCTGTCTTCTCTCACCTTTCATTTTAAAGCTTGCAATGAGATTAGGGACCTTGTTTCATTAAATCTCACTTCAATGTCTACAGCAGAGGTTTAGTAACATTTCTTTTTTATTTTTTTGTTGTTGTTTGTTGACCTATAGTATTTCTTTGCACATATTATTTTTGTAGCTCTCGTGATCTTTTCTTTTTTAATCAAACACGGTGGAACCTTTATCCAAATTATACCTTAATTTACCAGGGCCCCAAATACTTTTGTTCAATGCTACTTCTTAAACCCAGATTCAGGATAGTTCTTCTACTTCAATAATAAGTTTGCTAGAAATGTTTATGGATTCCCTGTTTTGGAATATTTTGAGGATATTTGAGCTTCTCTTAAGATACAACATGATTAACAAAAGAATGAACCCACAGAAGTAGATTTTTCATGGAATACGGCAAAAAAGAGAGCAGTATAGAGAATAGAGGAAGTGATGGGTAAAGGAAGTTGATGTTGTTTTTTTCAAGTACACACATTCATTTTCTTTTTTCTTTTTTTATCTTGCAAAAAGGTTGTATTGACTGTTATGTATCCAGTTTCAAGTTGTTGCATAAGTGTTTCTCGTTTGATTCTTTAGGCAAAAGACTTATTTAGAAAGCCTTCTAGATTTGACTTAATATCCTTTTCCCTTATAGGGACTGTGCATGCTTGTTAATATGGTAGATATGGATT
This sequence comes from Platanus orientalis, assembly GCA_025762735.1. Classification (NCBI taxonomy): domain Eukaryota; kingdom Viridiplantae; phylum Streptophyta; class Magnoliopsida; order Proteales; family Platanaceae; genus Platanus; species Platanus orientalis. The sequence continues at coordinate 24,471 of JAOXJP010107805.1, read as the reverse complement.
ACCTTAGCTAATTTTTTATATTTCAATTTATATAATTCTTTAATTGTTTCAAATAACAGTATATTTGATATTTTTTTGTACCTATTATATACATAAAGTCCAAACACATCTATTCAATGGGCATCCATTCATGTTGCTCCACATAGTTTGGGGACAACTGCTGCCCTATTCAATTCATAGCTCCCATCTCTTCTTGGATCTGCAACAAAGTGCATCTAAACTGGTTTTGGCATAGTTGTATCTCTCAGTCCAACATGCTTTTGTGTTCAAGTAGATAAGTGAGCTACAACCATAGGGCAACCGTAGGTTAAAACCTTCTTGTCCTGGTTTTCATCTCTAGATTAGCCATGTATTCATGACTGTTCTTGATCGGTCTAGAACATATGTATACTGGCTTAAATTGTTAAAACCCCTACATAATTGGGTTAAGCTATTTAGTGATGTGCACTTGTAACTAGAAGATAGTCATAGAAAAATATCACAATCTAGAAAGTCGAATAATAGGATGCTTGACACATCAGTTTGGCAATCTGATTTATCCTCCCAAATTAATCGCTAGATCCCCATTCTCAGATGTTTCCACACGAATGGAGGTCCATGGTAGACTCTGGTGGGCAGTAGGTTAATTCGATGGAATAATTATCTTGGTCTTGAGTAATGTTTTTAGCATTTGTAAGGCCAGTTTATATTTTTATTTTTATCTTTAGCTATTGTCATCCATATCCTTGTATTGATAATAAACATTCTTCATTCTTATTCTTACAATGAATGAAGAAGTTGTATATTAGAAATAAATTTTGAAATCCTTCATGTTAATACTTTCTTTCTTTTAGATTCTTTTCTGGGCATATCAACCTCATAATGATTCACATTCTTTCGACAATAACCCAGTTTATTTACATTGAGGTTCCCTAATATAGGACTGTTGCTCTCACACATAAATGAATACCATTAAATGTGACTACCCCCTATTAGTTTCTTGATAACATGGAAAAACATTGAAAAAGAGACCTTGGCTAAGTGATAGTACAGCCGCGTCAATTTTTAAACTTGACGTAGAAGGTAAATGATGCATCAGTTTATTTAGAACAACTTTGTACCAGCTCTATACATAGTTATTCTTTAGACTTTGTATAACTTAGTTCATTACATATGTAAACATGATGAATATGAGTGGTGATGATGGATACAGAGTTGTCAGGTGGACAATGATGATGTAGTGAATGTATGGTATAATTAGAGTGTCTTTTTTCTTGTTATTGTGGACTATCAGGTGATTATAAAGTGACATGAGGATCACTATTCATCCCCAGGGGTCCATATTACAGCTGTTATGCTGCCGAAATTTTGACAGATATGGCATGTGGATTCCTTGCTTTATTTTAAAAATGAGATAAAAATCAATGGGTGAAATGATTAGATTATAAACTGAGTTGATCATTAGACTATAACGGGTTCAAAGTAGGGAACCGCGAAAGCAGATGAGGTGGGGTGCCTAACACCTTCCCCAATTCATAAATAAACAACTTACCTAGGAATCTTTGGGAGTTGATCAGTTTAAATGTGGAGTTAGATATTTTAAACCCTTATCAAAATTTAAACTTATTTTGTTTTCAAAACTGATGTCCAGTTACATCATTAAAAAAATTGGTGGCGACTCCAAATCACATGGGATATTTCCTGCGATAAGCAAGTCTCTCTTCAAAGGGATTTACTCGTCGTGTGAAAATCGATGCCCACACCTAGACATCCCAGCCTTTGTGTTTGAGAGCATGGGGGAGTAGACAAAGTAGGGTTTTTTTCCTTCATCAATCACAAATGAGGTTGTCAGTAGTGAATGAGCCATAGTCACGAATGACTTGTTGTATTCACAATTTGATGGTTACTTTGGTAAATTCACATTGATTCGTAAATTCATGTGTCAATACTAGGCAAAGCAAAAATGGGAACGTGATGATTATGTTTTCCATTGTCATATCATGGAGTCCTTAACTGACGAGTTGTTCCATTAGTTCTCTAATAAGGTAGAAATTGCTAGGGAGCTTTGGAAAGCCCTAAGAATAATATATTTTGATGATCAATCCGGAAACCAAAAGTTCCAAATACAGAACTACTTAGAATACAAGATGATTCATAATAGGCCAATTTTGGAGCGATTACAAAAACTACAAAAGATTGTTGATGCGATATTTGCTGCAAGGATGTTGATGCCCCCAAATATCAAGTGAATGTTGTGATCCCTTAGTTGCCACCATCTTGAAAAGATTACGAGTCAAAATTGATGCACAAGAAAGAGGACATGTTTATGGAGATCTTAAAGCATCACTTGAGAATTGAAGAGATTTCCCAAAAAAAGGAAAAGAAAAAAAAGCTTTTTGTGAAGGTTTAGGTCGTCGAGAGTAAGTTTGGTGACAAGAAGTAATAGAAGAAAAAGTGGATTAATTTGAGAACCAATGGAAGAAGTCGTTCAAGAAAGATAAAGTCAAATTCACTTGCTTCAATTGTAGAAATTTAGGGCATATGGCTTGTGATTGTTGCAGTAATAAGTTTACTAGTTGAGAAGACGATTGCCATGATTTCAAAGATCAATCTGGTTAAAGAAGATGTTGACTAGTGGGTAGACACTAGAGTTACACGTCACATTTGCAATGATAGGAACTTGTTCAATTATTATGAAATAGTAAATGGATTGAACGTGTTCATGGAAAGCTCCTCCACCTCTAAAGTAAATGGCAAAGGAGAGATTGAATTGAAATTAATTTTGGAAAACTCAATGTTCTAAGAACAAATGCTGCATGTCCCATAAATTAGGAAGATTCCCGAGGTTCTTGATTTCTCAAAAGGGATTTCTTAAAAAACTAGAGCATTTATTCTCTTAAAGATATTCAATCTTATAACAATTTTTTTTCTAATGTTTTTATTGCTTCCTCAAATCTATTTCCTCCTATAGTAAGCCATTTCTTCAACCACTCAAGAAAGTTTCTTGACTCATCACTTTCATTTCTTAATGAAAGGGGAGAAACAAATCAAACTTGGTATATTTTTTAGCATAAAATGAGACTTATGGATTGTAGTCTCATTTTCTTTATTACAAAATGGGTATAATAGGTTAATGTTTATTTCTTTTTGTAACTTGATTGTTTCAAACTAGAAGGGCTTCTTTGAAAGCTCTTCAAATGAAATGCTTAATCTTTGGTGGATCCGTGTCCCAAAGTTCACTCGGAAGTCAATGAATTGGTATTGATTTTGGATAGAAGGAGGATTAGTAGCTATTGAATAGGCTATTCTTGGGCATATAATGAGACTTATGGATTGTAGTCTCATTTTCTTGATTACACATTGGGCATAATAGGTTAATGTTTATTTATTTATTTAGGAACTTGATTGTTTCAAACTGAAAGGGCTTCTTTGAAAGCTCTTCAAATGAAATGCTTAATCTTTGGTGGATCCATGCCCCAAAGTTTACCCGGAAGTCGATGAATTGATTTTGATTTTGGATAGAAGGAAGATTAGACTATTTTAACTGAAAATTCCCCTCTCTTATCATAGTGCTATACAAGTTTTTATCTTGAGATGGGATAAAGCCTAGTAAGATTTTTTTTTTAATGTGATTAAATTTCCTCTTAGGTTAAAATACTTTCAAGCTCATAATGTTTCTATTCTCTTTTTCCATTGTTTATAATTTCTTATACTTTTTCTACTGAGCATCCTATAACTTTATTGTTTACTTCAATCCTTTATGGTGGGAATCTTCCCATATTTTGATTTTATCTCCATTGCCTATGTCCCATCTTATTCGTAATATGAAAAAGCTTATTAAGGCTAAGGACCCGTTTGGGAACCATACTTTAGCTTCTCTTCTAGAATGAAAATTTCATTTTTTGGAGTCATTCCCTAACTAGACGAATGTTTGGTAACATTTAATCTAGAATACATTTTTTTTTTTCTAGAGTAGAATGTTGTTTGGCAACAACCTGCAAAATTGCATTTTTTCCAAATTGATACAAGAATTTAACATATTGTTGAATATATACAACCAATAATCCATAAAAATGTGTAATTATCATTTAGCTCAAACTCAAGAGTCTCCAAAATTTATCTATAAAAAATAGAGAATATGAGGTATATTGGTAAATTTACTTATATTTACGAATTTTTGTTTCAATAAGATTGTTATACCTATACTCTTCTTAACGGAAGCTTTGCCTTTGATGTGGATGTGAGGAGTCAAGGGGTTACAAGTTCATTCATCGAGTCTTGTGTGTGAACTCAAAGAATGACATTATTATCTTTAGTGCTAAAAAATATTGCTAGAATGTGATATTTGGAGATATTCTAAGAATACGTTTTATGGGGATTGGTTTATGAACGCTTCCTTTAACAAACACTCATCACTGCTTCTTGTCAGGAGCGGACACATCAGCGTTGAAAAGTGATTTTCACTTTTTTAGGGGTGCATATTCACTTTTCGGCGCTGATGTGCCCACCGCCTGACAAAAAGCAGTGGTTAGCATTCGTTAAGGTGAGCATTTTTTATCCATTCACCGTTTTATGCAACTAAACGCTCTTTACTCTTTTTTTTTTTAAAAATATTTAGAACTAAAAATTGGATATAATGCATTCTTTGAAAGGTTTCCAAACGGGTCACAACTTTCTATTCAATCATTTCCATTTTCTATTTTTTATTTATATTTTGGTAAAGAGTCGCTTCAACTTTAAAGTGACTTTAACATAAACCAAATAAGAAACGCTTTAGGTGAAAGGTTCTCCTTTGGAATCACATTCCAATTTCCAATGGAGATTCCAAACGCTGTTCTCCAATTCCTTTCTGATGGGTCCATAGGAAAGCAATCAGACACAGCCTTAGAGCCGGCTATAAAGGGTTAGTGTTATAGAGGGATGATGTAACAGATCAGACCGTCCAGTTTAAAATGGAAATTTAAGCTTTCCACGTATACAGACAACTAACATCACAATCCGGACAAGAACATTCAATATGAAAAGCTTGCTAAGGCCAAAGCTCTCTCTCTCTCTCTCATAATTAGCCAATGCTTCTGTAAATCACTAGTTTTTTTCAGACCATGGCTCTTTCTAGCATGTGGCAGAAGTTTATTGGGCTAAAGCTTTCCCTATGAAAGGAAAATGCTAAAGAATGACTGGACGCTTTTTGGGTGCCCAGCTTAGCCTACCACATATATGACACAATCGACATTGATATTTAATAATAGTTAGTCAATCTGCAAGTCAAGCCCCCACCCTGTTGATCACATAGCTCTGCTTAGTAGCAGATTCAAGAGGGCATTTTATAAGATTTTAGCCATACAAAAGAACAGAGCAAGGTAGAGAGAGGAAGGAGATGGATCAGCGCAACTGCTCTAACGACAATGACCTCGACTCCAAGTTCAGCCAGCCGATGCCATGGATTGGTACCTACATTGGCGCAGCTTCTCTAGCATGCTCTTTTGCAATGACAGCTGATACTTTATATGGGTTATACCGCAGGAAGTTCTGGTTCCCTTGCAAGTTCTTCTCATTCAATGCCACTTCCCTGGCCCTCCTAGCCATAGCAGTGAAATTGCCAATGGATCTGAATTCCCCAATGACTGGACGCGAGGAGCAGCTTACCAAGCTCAGCAGCTCCATCTTTTTCTGCATCGCAATGGGTAATTCCATGCCTTCTCTGGGAGCCATGAAAAATAATGAAATCTACACCAACATGACAGCTTTGGGTATTCTTGTAATCACCCTCATTGTTAACGTCTGCATCCAAATGGGCACAGGGGTAATTTATGCTTTCCAACCAGAGCATGCCATAATTATGTTTTTCATGCTTGTTTTACTTGTAATCTTGGGTTTTTCTGCTTTAACTGTTCCTATCACTAAGCAATTGCTAGAACAGCAGTACAATTCAAATTACCAGAAACCTGCCAGTGGAAGGTATGCAGTTGAGAAACTGACTGACGATCTAACGAAGTGTTGGATGATGGCTCATACTAGTAGCCCTCAAAATGTAATGGGGCGTTCAGTGACTTCTACTGCTTCAGGGGCCATCTGTCTCCTCAGCTCTCTCATTTTAGTAGAAACCTTGTTTCGATCATATTTGCTGGGGTACTTAAATTCTTGCTTAAAGTCCGATTATGGTTGGTCAATTCCACTAGTTCTTCTTAGTCAGATTATTGCAATTGGGGTGAGTATCATTTCACCAGCTTGTAGATGGTTCAATGCCATTAATTTCAGGTGTCACAGGAAGAATTGGATCCACAAAAACGAGTTTAAAGTAGAGAGATTCTGGGTCCAAAGGTTCGTGGAGTGGAAAGAGAACCCTTTAGCTTTAGGCATCCACAGCCCGCATCGTAGGAAGTTTGTCCATGACACAAAAAATCTACTCATGGACATCTGTATACAAATGCAGATTGTGGTAGTGTTATTGAGCAAATCCGGCAGGCTTGTTTCTATATTGTTTGTGAGCATGGTCAAGAAATTTTTAGAATGCTGCTGCTGTTGGTGCTGCTGCTGCTGCTACTGTTGCAACTGCTGCTGCAACTGCTATTGCTGCAAAGGATTAATGGGAAAGTTCAAAGCCAGTGAAAGTTCAAATAATAATGAGCCTGAGTCGCAGTCCAGTAAGAAGCCGGACCTTAGCGAGTTTGTTCTGCATCTTGAAGGGGAGGAGAACATGGTAGAGTTCATCAGGAAAAGCACCTATGAGGCTACAAATCATTGGATTGAGAGGGGAAGAAAGAAGCAACCAAAGGATCTCATACAGCTTTTAAAGAAATCTACCATGTCCCTAGGCTTCAGGGGAGTAGCAGAGTTTGACAGTGACCAAGTGGATCCACTAATAAGTTCTGAAAAACCTCCTAATTGTTGGGCTCTATCAGTGGTAACCCTCACAAGCATTGCTATTGCACTTCCCAACAGTGACCATAATGCAATCAAACAGTTGCTACATGGTGTAAGTGAAGGCCTCAGGTATGTCAGACTCATAGAAACCGACCTTGACACCAATGGAAGCTTGATTAACATCAGAAGGGCAGCAGATATTGTGTGGATAGGGGTTGATCTTTACAAGCGGTGGCTAGATGAGGACCTTCACAAAATGGTCCTTGAAGGAAAACACCCTAAGGAGATAATTGAAAGACTCGCTGATATTGGAAAGGACTCTGTTTTGAGATTCAAGAATAGTAAGAGTGAAAGTGGAATGAGGGAGAATCCTCTTCACTGGCCCATCAAGGTGTTAGCAGCCGATGCCATGTACAGGCTTGGCCGGACCATCATAGAGCAATATGATGACAGTAGCTTCAAGGCTGACATATTGTTTGACAAGTTATCTATAATGATCTCTGACATACTTGGTGCTTGTCTTACCAACGTACCACGTGTTATATCCAATCAGTGCTTTTGCAGTGCCATCGAAGAAAGGGAAATGAGTGTTCGGAATGCAGCCAGTCTTCTTGGTGAAACTGAAGATATTCTGATAACTCTAGAGGCAAAGGTTCCACCTCTAGACCCTGAACAAATGGCATATATTGATGAGTGGCGGATTTTGATGAACAAGCAGAAGAATCCTTCAGGCCACCCTTCTACATCATCCAATAATAACATGTCTGGTAACAATTCTGGTGAGGTGCATGTTGTATCAATTGATGAGTAGGAATCTGTCACCTGGACTTCGAAAATGGAAGCTGCTTACAATTCAGAGATATAGCATTAAGCTCTTGCTTGTAGCATGAATCTAGTCTAGATCTATCAGTATTTGATGCATGTATTGTTGTATGTATGAGTAGCATGTAGTATGAATGTAGTCTAGATCTATCAGTATTTGATGCATGTATTGTTGTTTATATGAGTGGCTTGTAGTATGAATCTAGTCTAGATCTAACAGTATTTGACGCATGTATTGTTGTATGTATGAGTGTGCATGTAGTGTTCACAAAACTTTATGGTTGTAATGTATGCAATAATACAAGTTTAATATGTGATGTGATTTTGTGCTAAGATGATGGATTATACAGTATTCAATTGGTCGGGGTGTCTGTGATGCAAACACACACCCCAAACCTACCTCTCTCTCTCTCTCTCTCTCCCTCTCATGGGTCCCTGCCCATATAAGGATCCTTGTTTACTCATAAGAAAGTGGAAGATTTCCTCCACTCCCACTGTGGGATTAAAAGCCCACACAAAGAAGAGAATAGGTTGGTTTTTGGGTTGACTAATTTTTATTTATTTATTTATTATTATTATTATTATTATTTTTTTTTTTTTTGGGGTGGGGGTAAAGAGCCAAGGCTCATTCATTCATTGAAATGAGGCATCTGGTTACAAAAGTCTGATGCAACAACAGAGGCCAATACTCTCAATGACATGAGAAGGATTCCAAACTCGGGATATATGGTCCCTTGCCATGATAGTTGCCATATGGTGAGCAACCTTGTTGCCAGCTCGGGGCACATAGGAGATAATTATATTCCTAGAAAACTTCAATAAATTTCGGCAGCCTTGAATAATTGTTCTAATGCGCCATAGTGGACTTCTTTCAGGCTTGTTCAAAAGCTTGATTACAGCAAGACAATCTCCTTTAATATTTATCTACTGGGAAAGAAAATCTTGTGCCATCTGAAGTCCAATGAAGAAATTTCACGCTTCAACTTCTTCCGCAATACAACCCTAAAGAGCCTTAGAGGTTCCACCCATGAAAGACCCATAGTGATCATGAAGGATAGCTGCAGATGCCCCAGAATACCTTGTAGCTCCATCGATTTTAATTTTAAGAACACCATTAGGAGGGAGGATACCACCGCTCAAAAGAAGCATTGTTTGAAGTGCTATTTGAGTTGATGGATTGAGGTACCAATATGTTCTCCATTAAAGTTGGCTCTTGATTGTCATTGACCATTCTCATGGCATTTGCGATAACAATTTTAGTCGATAAAGGAATGCGTGCAAATATCTTGTTGTTTCTAGCCTTCCAAATTTGCCTTAAGATTGTTGCTCAAATTCTTAGACATTGAATATTTGAATGTAGACGACATCATTCCAAAATCCATTCCTTGAAGCTCTTCCTTTGTTCTCTTATTTGAAGTCCAAGGGGAGATACAAACCAATCAACCTATGCAAAATCACAAGAAAAGAAGAGATGGTGTATAGTTTCAATCTCTAACTCACACATGGGACAACTTGATTCCATTCTGCTGACATGTTTAGACAATATAGCCCGAACTACAATGGCTTCTTGTAAGCACCGCCAAATAAACATGATGAAATAAGGCGGCAGATCCTAGATTTTCCATAGAATTTTTAGTATATTTTGCATCTCCGGATTAGTAGTCTGTGAAGATGAGGCCCGACAATTCTGGATACATGTATATATGGACTTTGTATCTAAAATTCTAGAGGGTGATAGAGTCCAGATTAAATAATCATCTTCCTGGTAGTCAAAAGCACTCAAATGAATTCTAAGAATAGTTGCAATTGTATTAGGATGAAACTTTTGTCTAATATCTTCAACTCACCAAGTCCAGGTAACTGGATCAATTAATTCACACACTTTTTGCATAGATGAGCCTGAAATACTCTCTCTTGTCCCATGAAAATCCATGCTTGGAATCCATGGATCTTGTCTGATTTCAAATTTAAGTATTTGTTTTTCCTCCAAAAGTTATAAAATACAAATAAATGAATATGAAAACCAAATTAGGGGGGGGGGATTTCCATGCCACCGATAGAATGGTTACTTGTATGATGTATAAGTAGATGTGGAATCAACAAACATATCTAGGATTCAAATAGAATATCATGTTTCGTAAAAGGTGATTATTAAAATCATATCCTGCAGAAAAAGAAAATGCAAGAATGTGCAGCATTTTATTGGGTTCCAAGCAAAGTCTAAGAGATTTTAAGGATGAAATTATCTTAGTAAGAGAGGGAGAGGGTGGGGGAATATGAGATTTTTTTTTCCAGAGAATTAAGGATATGGTTGAAACCATAAAAAAGGGAATATAATATTTGAAATGAGATCAAGAAGGAAAAAAAGATGGAGAATGATTCAAAAATGAGGAGAAAAGGGATTTCCACTTGGCACCCCCTTATTCTAGTGTAAATAGGTTAGAGGTATTGAGTAATTTAAGAAAGTTTTGTTATTAGGTAAGGATCTGATATTGAATAAGATTTAGTTAAGTTATGATTAAGCTGATTGCTTATAAATATATATTAGATGCCATATAGTTTGAGAGAATAAGAATTAACAAAAAAATTGAACATTATCTTTTAGTGGAGGTCCCCATCCTTGAAGTGGGTTTCCCCTCATCTCTCCTTTCATTTTCACTCTTAATTATGTGACTAGTGAATGCCCCATGTAAACAAGGTGAGTGTATACACGTGTATGTAAGATTTTAAAAGAGGGAGTAGAGTTAGAAATAGGAGACGTGATAGTTTTTAAGAGAGAGATGTGGGTGAGAAGAAATAGGGATAGAGGAGATTTGAGTGAGACCTGTATAGGAAATCCTGGACAGAACATCAGAAAAAATAGGGATAGAAGATGATTAACCATTTTAGAATCCAACTAAGAGAGATAAAATTGAAGAGGGAGAGCGACACATGGCAATTCTCTAAAAAAACTAAGACATTAGGAGGGGCTGTCCATGTGGGCAACCCTTTGCTTTAGTGTCTATAGATATGATTTCTTCTTGTGGTTACTTAGGTTTTTATCAGGTCATAGTCCGCGAGGTGGAGGAAAGGATACACGTTGAAAGAGATTAATGTGTTTTTCTGGCAGATACTTTCTTTATTGACATATTTATTTGATTTTCTATCATGGTGTAAATTGATCTGATCACTGTTTCATCCAAAAGGATCGTCTCCTGTCCACAAATATTCTTGTGGGGTTAAGGAGAGGTACACATACCACAAAAAGTAGTGAATATCACTTTTGTGGGTAAATGTACGTCTCCTGAAGCAACAAGATTATTTGTGGACAAGAGACAATCTCGACTGGTGTTTGGCCAAAAAAAGTAGGTTCTAGTGGCAGTATGTAGTTCCGGCATGGATTTGGTGCTCCCCCTTAACGAACACCTTAAGTCCTCCCGCAAGCAGGGAAGACAGATGACGTCGAAAAAGTGATTTTCACTTTTTGACGTGATGTATCCCCCCTACATGTGGAAGGACTTTAGGTGTTCATTAAGGGGATGCACCAAATTCTGGGGGAAGTAGGAGCGAAATCCTTTCTACCACCAGCAGACAAGGTCATTTGTGAAAACATGTCATGACTTCTGAGTTTTGAGAATGTCTCTATAGGCGCTTCAGATTTGGTGCGACCCCTTAGGTCAACCCAAGGTCCCACCGACATCAGCGGTTGCCATATCAGCTCTGAAAAAGTGATTTACACTTTTTGGGCGATGTTTTTCACTTTGGGCACTGATGTGTCATCCCCTGAAGCCGGTTTGACCTTGAGCTGACCTAAGAGGGTTGTACCAAATCCTTAGGGCTTTACAGGACTGCCCATAGAATCGCTAATTCAGCTACCAATGCTTTGGCTAAGTTCAGTTCTTATAATAAAAAATCAAAGTCATGACACGTATTTCCTCCTACATGGTAGGAAAGGGTTGTCCTAAACAATGTAAGGGTTTTTTTGGTTTTTGTTTACACCATAAATTTACCGCCACAATATGTGGCCAAGGATAGGCCATGTGATGGAGATTAACAAAGGCGGTTAAAGGAGATAATGACTGATGCCATTACGGAAGGTTTTGAAATTCAAATAAAAACAAATTAAAGGAAAAGAGGGAAGGAGTTACGGGGCAGTTACCGAACTTAGGAAAAGGAAGAAGCCAGAGGTGGACACCTATATGGAGATTATAACTATATCAGAACTCTATAAATAAGAGTTCGAAGATTAGAAGAAGGGTCACACACTGGAACAACTAATCTATTCATATCCTGAAATCCATATTGTACTCAGTTTACTTTTACTGATCACTTTGTAAAATTTTGTCGTTGTCAATAGAAATCCGTGTTTCACTTAATGGCTTGTTATCAAAGGTTCATGTTTATTTTCACCTTATGGAATTGGCTCTATAACTTCTTACGTTACATGATTGGAATTACTCTCATAGTAAGTTTATCTTAAATCTACCTATTCATACTTAGTTAATTGTTATTTACTTTTCTAAGCTTTAGTGTAGTAATAAAAAGTCCTCAATTTTAAGACAAGAAAAGAACTCATAGAGGGACCCCTCGAAATCGCCTAAGAAAAATAGGAGTTGTCAAACAAATCTATCAAAAGAAGTGCAATTTGCAAATTCCTCCATACGTTCTGTTTGATTTGGCATTTGGGGTCATACAATAAGACTTATTTGTGTCCACATGGCATTGGCACACCCACACTTATTAGTTGCTAAAATTTAAGTGAACAAACTACTTTTTGCACGTCTGGTGGGACCACTAATGGCACCAAGGCGTAGATCAGAGAATTAAAGTAGGGCTACTAATACTGGCCCTGCACCAGAAAATGATAATCAATTTCAAGGATCAGGACATTCTCAAGAGCAAGAAGATGTTCGGCCTGGAGAGGCATCTGCCTCTCACCAAATAACTATGGAATCCTTAGCAAATTCTGTTTACAGAATTAACCCAAGGATGGACCAAATTTAAAATATTTTGGTTGAGAAAATGGAAACATTGTTTCGAAAGAAATCAAGATGATACCCCCTCTATCTCTAAACAAGTTAGAGGGAGGAAATGGCTCTAGATCACAACCATTTTTTATTAGAAGAAATGACTTATTTGAAAACAACAATTAAAATGCCGAAAATGATAGAAATGGTCAAAATGGTCAAATTATTAGACCATTTGTACTATATAGTAGAAATCCCCTAAAAATAACATAGGAGGAAATAATGAAGGAACACCGCCAAATTTCTGTCATGAAAGAAATAGAGACTTTGCACCATCACCTCCTCCCTGTAATAATGGTTTAGGGGGACAAAGGTACCTAAATCCACCACGGAATGGATATGGGTATGATAGAAATAACATGGTGTCAACACCCAAATTTTGATTCAAGGCTCAAATGGTTTCATTACAACATAGGATAAAACTAAGATCTAAACACCCCTAAACTTTGAATAGACAGACATTCTCAATGAACATTCTGGTTGCGAATACAATGAAAATACTCTAAACCATCATCATCTTGAATTTGCCAAACTTCACAAGCTTTCTCACATCAAAGCATCGATAAGCTGGCAAACTACCATTTTACCCCTACATCCTCAGGAGCTCAAATCAGACCCAACCAAACTCCAAATTTCAACTTCTTTACATCCACAAGAACACCTTGACTTCAATTTTCCAACCTTCATAAGCCTTCCCACATTGAAGCATCGAAAGGCTGGCAAATTACCATTCTACCCCTACACCTTCAGAAGCCCAAATTAGACTCAGTTAAATCCCAATTTCCAACATCTTCTCATCAACAAAGACACCTTGAATTTGCCAACCTTCATAAGCCTTCCCACATTGAAGCATCGAAAGGCTGACAAATTACCATTTTACCCCTACATCCTCAGGAGTTCAAATCAGACCCAATCGAACTCCAATTTTCAACTTCTTTACATCCACAAGAACACCTTGACTTCAATTTTGCCAACCTTCATAAGCCTTCCCACATTGAAGCATCGAAAGGCTGGAAAAATACCATTCTACCCCTATATCCTCTAAAGGTCAAATCAATCCCATTTGAACCCATTTTCTCCACAACTCTCCAAAATACTCTCCACAAGGGAAGCATCTAGGTCTTAGCAACTTTCACCAGGCTTCCAGCATTAAAATCTCAAAAGGCTGACAAATTACCATTTTGCCCTTCTGCCTTCAAAAGCTCAATACTCACTATCTATCATCTAGATCACTGAGTTTCTCCTACCTACATAAGTCTCCTTGTTGTGAAGCACCACAAGCAAAGAATTCTTATTTTCACTTTTTTCAAACCTGGGGCAAAAATTACCATTTTACCCTCGTGCCCTTTTCACTATCAAGAATTTACCCCTGGACCCTCAAAGGACCCCCGAAACTTCTCTCGTTATCCGAATGGTGTAATTTCAAATCCTATGCATCCTTACTTCTCCCCATTTTGAGGAACTCATTACAGAGTAGATATTGCTCGAGAACGGCAATAGCCAATCTCTCAACTTATGATGACCCTGACCAAGAAATGACCCTTGCAAAATCCCCCGGAGATTCATCCAATCTCTGAATCCAGAAAAGTCAGTGGCCATACCTCAGCCTCAGCCTTAGCTTCAAATCTCCAGGTCTGAGATAAAAAATTTGAAGTCTCGAACCTCTGTAAAATCTCAAATCTGCCTCAAAAGGTCAAAAGGGTGTTTTTCCACTTTTTGCTCTTTTCGAGCCAAAATGCTTTCCAGGTGTCCAAATCAGGATCAGTCAGTGTCCATCTCTTCAGAATCATGAGGCCTTCAAAAATTTGTCTAAGGAACTAGGGCTTTCGTAAATCCATCTGCCAAAATTCCCTTAAATACTCCAAAAAAACATGGAAAATCAGGTCTAAAAATCAGGTGCTCGAACGACTCCCGAGAGCGCATCGGAAATTAGAAATTCAAATAGTTAGTGGCCACACCATAGTAAATTTAGAGCCATGAAACTATCAAATCCATGCTAGATTACAAAAACCCTATAGCCTAAGCCATCATTTCTGCCCAAGCCAAAGAAAAACACTTTTCATCTGTATTTGACATGCGGGATGCCCTTGAAACTTCTCCCGGACTTGGAATGTAGCAAGGGCAGAGCCATTTTTTCATAATCACTCTTGTCCTCAATAAAGCATTTCATTAACTTTAGGTTCAAAGAATGTCCAACCACTTAATCCCATCAGCCTTCAAGCAGCTACTGAAACTCAATCTCTCCAAGTGACTCGGCTTCGAAAATCTATCAGCAACTGCCCCAGAGCCTAGCATCCAAATCTATCAGCTCTTGTAACCTTAAGACTCCCCAAACCTCAAACCCCCTGAATATTGCTCATGGCGGCAATATACAAAAAAACCAACAGCATTTTCTGCCCAATACTGTCCAATTGCTAAAAAAAAGGGTTTTTGATCTAGTTTCCTGCTCAAACACTGTAATCCGGCGTAGTCAAAAGTTGTGACTCACTTGGACCCAAGGTCATCCATCAACTGACAATTTTCATATCAATTCTACCATCTTACCCCTCAAATATTTTCTTAGAGCATTTTAAGGCCAGTAAACCCCTAATTCACCACCTTGCCCTTACCGTAATTTGGCTCCGACTGATCCATTACGACTAGAATGTTTGGGTCTTCAGAAATAGTCACTAAGTTTTCATATGTTGGAGTACAAGGACCCATAAAGTATGCTAGATAGGTAAAGGGAGAAAATCAATGTATTTTAAGGTTAATGAGCTCATCATTTCTGGATTTTAGCTCATTACCCTCATTAAATGCATTCACACTCATAAAAGACATAAATGCCCTCACCCTTGGTTGAGAATTCCTATGATGTCTCCCTCAAACCACCATTTTTCAAACCATGGGCTATAACCACCCAACCGATCACAACAGCCCATGAGGGTGACATGGCGCTACACTTGTTTTCTATTGGTTCCATGTCACCAATCCAACCCAATACCACTCCCCTCAAACCACCCTTTTCCAAAACCATGAGCTCAAATCACCTTTGCTAAACCATGGGCTAAAACCACCAAACCACCCTACACCTCACCTCCTTCTCATCCACACTTCCACCTCCTTTCCTCCACCAACCACCTCACCCCTTCTACACTCTTCCACCCCACCTCACTCCCCTCAGCCCTTTCTTATATAAACCCACCCCCAACTCATTTTTAGAGGATCCCAAGTGAGAAAACCAAAAACAAAAGAGAAGAGAGAGAAGGAAAGGAAGAAAAACAAGAGAGAAAGAGAAGAGAAAGAAGAAGAAAGAGAAAGAGAAAGGAAGAAGAGCAAAGAATCCAACCACTATCAGGTAGGCCCTCTCTCCCCCCTCTGTTAGAGTTTAAATAACTCCACTTCCATGTTGTAATGGATCCACCTCAACCTAGTAATGGAGTGATACGTGGGGGAGACAATCTGTCTCCCCCTTTTGCTATTTTTTTATGGTTGCATGTTAAAAGTAGCCATTTTCATTTAAATTTTATATGTTAGTGGGACAGTGACTTAAATCAGATGTTACTAACCCCTATGCCTACCTCCATTCTCAAAATGGATCATAGAAAGTGGGGAAAAGTTCTAAGAATGTGCTCCACTTCCCCCATTAAAACAGTGTGCTAAAGCACTATTTTATAGAGCCAACCTATGTGCATGATTTTTTTACCCCATTTGAAAAACGATTTTTAGTTAAGAATTTTATTCCAATGTTAAGTTAATTATCATAGCTGTGTAATGAATTTTTTTTAAACTCATTCTCTAATTCTAGCTATTGTTAATGCATTTTTTAATTTAATGTATAGCATGTTATCTAAATTCTGAACTGTGATAGTAGTTCATCTTGTTTGGGCTATAACTCCCTATGCGTAATGAATCTCGGCTCAAAATTTTATATGGAAACTCACAACTCATCCCTTGACTTCCCTGTAAAAGTTGGGACCCACCTAATCTCTGGATTTGGAGATATGGTTCCCACAACCCAGACTTTGCTGAGAAATCTATGTTGTGTGCACAGTATTTTTCATTTTGGGAAATTCCAAAAGTAGGTCCCACCCCTTCTCCAGGGGCTGTAGATTTTTGTGAACCCTCTTAGGGATGTCACTCACCTCCCCCAAAAGGCCCAAGGTCATAGGACCCCGGAAAGCTACCCAAAAACCCATAAAATAGTCACTATTTTTCTGGGAAATGAACACTACACGTAATCTCCCATTCTGTGAGAGATCAGGCGTACCTGAGTTTCAAGCATACCAGAGCAGAAAAACCCAAAATTACCCTTGAACCCATATCAGCCCTTTGATAGTCCCGCAACTCTTCCAAAATGCCCAAATAAGAGCCCCAGCTTGCTAAAATATCAATAAGACCCCAAAAAAGTCTAAATGGGTCAGTATGCCTGATCTGCACCTCTGTGAGAGATCAGGCATACCAATGATCAAGTGTACTACCCTGAGATCAGGTGTACTGACAGAAACCTAACCAAAATCCCCATATTTTTATTCACTGCTTGGGAAAAATGAAATGAAATGGTTAAGTTAGAGAAGCCACCCTAAAAAGGTGGGTAATTGGGGTGCCTAACACCTTCCCCAATTGCAGCCAAACAGCTTACCCAGATCCCTGAAAACCAGACCAAAAGAGAGTCAAACCCCTAGGCCTAAGTGCCTAGTCCGGGCCTCAAAAATCCCATATCCTCCCTTCCCATGGAAAGGAGGTAGGTGCCCAACCCATCCTATAAAAGCCCGAGTTAGTGGCGACTCTGAACAAACCCTGAAGTGGGTCACGGATCCTTTCTACGATATCCACACTATTGGGGGCTCTATAAGCTACTAAGACCAACTTCGGTGGGTTGCTCCTCTTTGAGCAAGGTGTGACACACAATCCCACACTATCTCCTTTTTGGGTTTTCTTTCTGGACAACCCTTGTAGCCTACCTCCAAAAGATATGCCTTAGCAAGATTGGAGAGGTGGCAATGGAATGGTCTTGGGTATAAATTTACCTATTTAAGCATAGCAAGTGGTTCTCCAAAGATTGGAAGAACACTATCTCACAAGATTTATCACAATGGATAACTAGAGCTTTCAAGTGTATGATATTTTTGTAAAAACCATTACCTTGCTTATGGGGGTTCATCCTCTTTTATATTGGACTAGAATGATGCTAATCCATTAGATTAGAACCTCCCCAAATGGTAAAATGATATGGACCATTGATTGGAAATGGATTTATGAAGTTTAGACTGTTATACAGTGTTTTCGTAACTTTAGATCGATCCTGGATCAATCCAATTGCAAAAATACTCAGATCCTACAACCTGAGAGTTGTTGGATAGATCCTAGATCGATCCAAATAAGTTTGGATCGATCCAAACCATTTGGATCGTAGTGGTTCGATCCTGGATCGATCCAAATTCTCTATAATCCCTTCTAAAGGCTTGGGAATGCTACAGAGGACTTTAGATCATCCTTCCATGGTCCGAGAAAATTTTAAGACTTTTAGAACTCCTAATTGGACCCATGGACCATCTTAATTACATCACTTTACCTTATTTACCTTGTGAAAGCTCAAAGTGAGTTATAGACCCTTCAGGATAACTCGTATGTTCCCGGATTGATCTCTTGAGGACTTCTTGGCACTTGATGATTGTCTTCATGATGCTCAAACCCAAGAACCTCCTAGACTCTTAACATAACTCAACTCATGTCCTAGTCTATACATTACATATATTTTACAGTTCATGGAATTTATAACATATTATATTTACAATCTTCCCCTTTAAGAATTCCATGACAAAACTTAAAATACATGAAAAATAGAGTACAAAATAAATATTACAATGAACTCATGAACTCTAACTAAAGTCAAGTCTTCTAAGAGTTGCTTTGGCTCTCCCCCTTGATAAAAGCTCAGGCTTTCATGGCTTGCTCTTCATTTGCAATGTGCTTTTACTTTAAGTCCCTAAAACACATTTGACAAAAATATACCTTTCTCAAACTAAGAATAGTCCAGTCAAATAATAAAGTATAATGAACACACAAGCAAGCAAATGAATGAAATGAAATGCATAGGCCCATGAAATAAGGCATAAGAATGATAAATGCAAGTGAATGTGAGTTGAGCTCAAATAGTCTTAGAATATTTCACTTGATCATTTATTAGATTAATGACATGTAGGGTTCCATTAATTTTTATGTTTTTGTTCCCCTTTAGTTAAGCAATTCATTTTTACTCCCCCTGAGTATGATGTACCAATTTTAGATCAAGATTGCCTTTAATTTTTAGAATTTTGTCAATTCTTCCCATATTTTAGTTAACTTTCTCCTTTTTTGTCAGGAATACCAAAGGTTTTATCACAAAGGCATAAGTTAGAAGGTATTATAAAAATAAAGAGATAACAGATCATAAATTGTATTCCATAGCAAAAAGAGATGATACTTTCATTAATTTCTAAAAAAAAAAAAAAAGGTTTACAGGAGAAATATAAAAATACAACAAAATAAACAACACAGGACAAGAGGTGTTATGCATCCTCATCAATCTCCTCATCATTGTCATCATCCTCACTGGCAAGAATGTCGAGAGCAACCCTGGGGGTTGGTGCATGAGTGGCATCCACAATCCCCTCAATGTGGATGAGCCTTTGATCCATGCTCTCCACCTTCTTTCCCAGGCAATAAAAGCACCAGAGGATGCACCCAAAATATCCATGGATATCTTGGATTAGTCCCCGAGAGTACTGGAGGCAAAGTTATTGAAAGCATTGGGGCTGTAGCCACTGAGGTAGAGGGAGGAACTGTGGAGGAACCAACTGTGTTTATGGGATGTGGTGCTGCTGGTGGTGGAACCTTTGTTGGAGCAAGAGGATCAACAGGAGCCGGGACGGGCTAAGCCACCTCTCCAGCTTCTGGAGCTGCCTGGGGTACAGCTTGTCGTTGACCTTCCATCCTTTTAATGATAGCATCATCAATAGGAATCCCTTGGAAGAGTGTCACTGCATCCCTCAGAAATATGACCCCACATTGCTCCATAATTTGAGTGATGAGCACTCCACATGGTAGACCTCTCTCCGTCCCATCATCAATGGATGACTGTAGCATCGGTTGGCACATAATGGCAGGCACATCTATCGCCTTTCCCTCCATTAGACTTGCCACCAAGTGGACCATATCATCAAACATATCAGTCTTGTGGGAGGTCTGAAGCAAGTTATAGACTAGGATGATGTTAAGCACCCTAGCCAACATACAGCACTCCACGGTGGGTAACTTTCTAAACCACATGTTTCATTTTCTCTCAAAAAGCTCAGACATGTGAGTTTTGTTTATTCCCCGATTGGGAAAGACCACGACATTGGCTGAGGGGCGAGCAATCCCCAATAGCATAGAGACCCGGTCTGGGTCAATCAACATATGAACTCCATACACCTCGGTCTCAAAAGAAAGTCAAGTGTAGTCAGTGTAATGGATGTTGGAAAAGAAGATGAAGACAACATCTTATTATACCTTTCCCTAGATGGCGGTGAGCTGTAACCACCCGTCATTGGGAACAATTGTGCCCAATGTGAAATCTCACAGGGTTGTATGCTTCACATACCTCTAAACAAAAATCATTTTCTTTGAATAGATGTTCAAGTAGTTGTGGTAGGCTGTAGCATTGTGAAAGGCACCAAAATTTGAATCTATCCTAGGGCATTTTGGAGGCACCTTGGACCGTGAAGGAGCTTTGCCTGAATCTCTTGCAAACATGGTGGTGGATTTGAGAATGCACAAATCAGAAGAACAAGTAGCTATAAATACCTAGGAATAGAGCCAGGTTCGATCTAGGGCTTTTCCTTTCCCTTTTATAGCGAGTGACGAGCCATTTTCCATGGGTTCTACCAATTTGGATCGATCTAAAATAGAATCTTCTTGTTGAAAACTCTCAAATTTCCTTATTTTTGCTCAGTTGACCATCTTACCCCAAATATGTATTTTCTTATAAAATTTAGGAGATTTTTAACTATGGCTTTATAGAGCATCATCCCATCATACCTCGAGGAAATTTAAACTTTTTATGACCAAGGCTTTTATGAAGATATTAGTCAGTCGATCCCCTTTTTTTTCAAAGACATCATTACCTTATCAATTAATTTGTGAGAGGAATGGTAATGAGTATCCATGTGTTAATAAACTAGACTTATGGTGATTTGGATTGTAGTTGAGTTGACAATCGTAAATTGAGACAACTCATAGTCTATTTGCTGCAGTTGCATGCTTTCATCCTCTTGATAATGTCTGGCTGCCAATAGAGTTATGATAATTTGCTTTTGACAGTGCTGCAAGATGAGATAATGTCTTAGATAAAAGCTTCTATCATTCGAGCTTTTACTGTCATTAACATTACTTGCTTAATCAGCATTTGAATCTTTACCTAAGGCTGATTATGTCTTAATGAGCATCAAGGGTCTAAGACTAATGTCCCATGGACATATCAAATAATAATTTTGATCATAAGTGCAGATGCCTCTTCAAGGACTATGTATTTTCTCTAAGCATATCTATTGGCTATAAGTCTAGTCTTGTTTCTCTTGATTTTGTTGAGACCATCTTATAATATCAATTCAAGACAAATCATTTAAAGGCTACTTTATCTTCTTAGGCCATTTCTTATAAGTGAATAGAGATGGGATGACTTTGATTTGCCTTCTTATTCTCCCACCATCCTTTGGATCACCAAGGGTGTTGTTAAGTCATAATCTCTTTTGTGATCCTTTCCCATCATCCCAAACATGAACTCAAGGCTTTCAAATTCATGGTTTCTTTGATTTAGCTTGATGGAGATGACTTTTTCAGCTTGAGCTCTTCTGTAACTCACTAAAGGTCTCAGATTTCTCTCTTAGAAGTGCCACCTAAGAAAAATATGAGAAATTATTCATCACTACCTCGAGATATATCCCTATTTGATTTGTCTCTCATGAGGGATTCTATTTCATTTACATATTTGACAATCTTTGCACATAGGATTGTCAACTTGGATCATCCTAGGCAAGCCTTTGACAGTTTCTACTTGCTTAGCCTAAAAAGGTTTCTAAAGTTGATGTAATTTAACCTTTCAAGCCAAAGATTAGTTTTATCATTTTGAGACATACCACTAGCATCCAATCATGCTTATTGGGTTCTATGACAAGGCAATTTTCGTTTGTTCTTAACCCTTTGACAAGGATTTCACCACTTCCCTTGTCCTTAATCTCTCATATGTCCTTTACAAGGTGCAACTATAGCCTTAATCACATGATCAACTTATACCAATCAGATTGTGTTTTAGGCCTTGCACACATAGGACATTGGTGAGTGTGAGAGTATTGGAGATCTCTATGATTCCCTTGCCAATGATCTTGGCAATGTCTTCATCACAAAATGTGACGCTCCCACCTTAAGTTTCCTCAAGAAACATAGACAAGGACCTATCCTTGTCATGTGTCTAGAGCACCCACTAACAAGGTGTCATGTTGATATGCCCCAGGCTCTTAGAATCGTAGGGACTTTTAGCTCATCCCTCTTAACCCATATATATTTTGTAGATAGGTTAGATCCTTCTTCTTTGGAAGATTTCATCATTTTGAGGATAGATTCATTTGTTGACAATGTTCTCATTAAGAATTTCTTAAGTTTTGAAACTCTTTAAGATTTAATGTCATTCATCACATTTTATGTACCCTCTTTGACTTTATTTGGTCTTCTAGGGACATAAGATTGTGATTATTTTCTCAAAGGTGTTTAAGCATGAGAGGATGATTGAGTTCTTCAAGTTTTCCTTTTGGGATTTTTAGAAGTAGAGGAATTTTCTTGAAATCCTCTAGTGGAAGAAGCCTTGTAGACTTAAAAGATATTTCATGCCACTTTGGCATAGGAATGAGGCTTTGATTTTCCAAGAATCTCACCTTGCTTCAAGGGCACCTTGCACTTCAGGTGATTTCCTTCCTTTTATCCCTATAGGACCCTTGTGATGGTCCTTAAAAAGACACTTTTCCCTTGCTCTAGTGGGAGTTTTGTGCAACAGTCTTTCCATTGGCATTCACAAAGACATTCTTATTTCTTTGTGAGGAGGTATTGTGATTGACATTGAAATTGTATCAAAGTCCTCTCATGTCCCCATGGTCTCTTTTCATAGAGAGCATTTTCTCAAGTTTGACATTTCCTTGCACTTGTAAGGAAAATTACTTCCTCTTTATCTCCTCAAGCTTCTTTGATTTGCTTGAAGTTCTCTAAGGACTTTTATCAAATCCATATCTCTTATGAGGTTTTCTTCCTCATACTCACTTCTCCCTTGATTCTTTAAACAAGAGGAATAGTAAGTGAACCAAATGATATCAATGAGCATATAGGTTTGAGATAGGCATTATCTATAATAGACATCCTAGTCATGTATTATGGATAAAGATCAATAACCATTGCATAGATATATCTACTAGAATAACTTCCATGTATAGCAGCAAAAGCGTGTGCATAATGGGTCATAAGATCATCTAATTTGTCTCTTTTATGATTTTTAGGATTCTCTTAATCCTATTTGTTGGGCTTAGATCCAACCCGGATCTCCTAAACCCTTTTCTCCTATGAGCTCTATTAGGTCATCTTCATTGTCAAAATATTATTTTGACATGCTCTCCCTCCAAGATAGGATGTGAGTTCATCTTTCTTCACACAAATCTTCTTGACCCACCTTTCTTGGACCTTAATTTGTTTTGGATGGTTCATTTTTTTTCTTTTGAAAATGATTTTTAGGTTCTAAAATTGGATTTTTCCTTTTTAGATTTCTTCTATTTTGAATCTTTTGAAGATGTGTTTGGTTTATTCTTTTAGACTCTTGAGGACTTTGGGCATGTAAGTCCCTTTGCCTCTTAATGCACCTAAACTTTATATAACCTTCTAATCCACAATAATGACATGTGATTAGACTTCTTCTAGAAATTGAGACATCATATCTAGAAGTTTGGTCATAGCCTATTAATAGACTATGTATTTCATTTTCTCTTTTAGTAAGACTTTTGTTTTTGAAGGAAGAATGTCTTTCACTATCCATCATGGCTTGTGGAAAGACATTGACCTTGATTTTGTCTTTTGCAAAAGCATTCTTTGGGTCTTTTGTGTATGTAGGAGGTTGGGTATTTTTAAGGCTAAATCCCAAACTTCTCTATTTTTTTCTTTACCCAATGTTTTCATTTTTTTACATTTCCTTGGCCAATGAGACTAAGAGATTTTTTCTCATGCTCTTTTAGCTTATTTACTTGAGCAAGTAGATCAATTTATCTTTTTGACAATTCAAAGCATGTGAGGTCAAGACTCTTTTTGTTTTCTTCTAGAGATTTGAATTTTTGTTCAAATTCTAGAGTCTTATTAGACAAGGATTCATTATCCTTGACTAGTTTTCTCTTTTTTCCATTCCTTTTTTTTTAATCCAAGGAAAGTTTTTGCATCTCTCAATCTCTTTTCTAGGAATCTTATATTTTCTTTTAAACTTTGATTTTCTTCTCCTAAAGTGATAGGCAAAGATCCCAACTCTAGCTCTCTTAATCTTTTATTTAATTCTTCATTTTTATTTGAGAGATTAGAATTTATCTTAAGTAGTTCATCAACTAGACATTTTGATTGATTTTCATCAATGTTATGAATTTTCAATTCCAAAAAATCTATATTTTCTTTTAAATCTTTTTATACCTCTTTTAATTTTTCATTTTCCTAAGTTAATCCTATGATTTTTTTCTTATATGTCTTGGTAGTCTTTACCAATTCTATATATTCTATATAGAGT
>JAOXJP010107794.1:0-14197 GCA_025762735.1 Platanus orientalis | reverse complement strand
GTCCCACTAGGGGGCGTGGCGTATACGATTTCATCCCATCAGGGTCTGACATCAAGTGCGACACCCCCATGATGGAACACTCAGAGAGGGAGTCAAAAACCTCTAAAAAGTGAATTGATTCCGTCCCCCAAGTGTCCCATCAGGGGGCGTGGCGTATACGATTTCATCCCATCAGGGTCTGCTCATCTCACCCAATGCAATCCGAGCGAAGCTGTATCCTCTGTGCCTCACCTTATGCTGAACCACAGATCCAAAGGAACGTGGGGGCCCTGCAAAAAGTTTATGGGTCCACTCTCCTTGTAGCTCGCTGTGGCGCACTGTAAGGTGGCGCAGAGGATATGAGTCTAATCCGAACAGCCAGCAAAGCGGATTTCCTGGGAGGGCTTTTATTGGCCATTGTTCCTTATTTTTCGCCACGTGTCTCTTGACATAAAATTAGAACGGTTGTGAGTGACTGCAGTGGTACTTCCTTCCCTCTCCCCTTTCTCTCTGCTCTGATCAAAGAGAAAAAACCCTAGAAATTTTATCAATGGAAGCTCTGCTTTGCAAAAAGATTGGTGATCCAACAGTTCCGATCTCAGAAACATCTCCAATCACTATATCCACCTCTCGTCCGATTCCTGATTTGAATTCTCCAACCGCCATTAGAGTAAGAGTGAAGGCTACGAGCCTAAATTACGCCAATTACTTGCAGATATTGGGGAAATACCAAGAAAAGCCTCCTCTCCCTTTCATTCCGGGCTCTGATTATTCTGGCGTCGTTGAATCCGTTGGAAACGAAGTCTCCAAATTCAAAATCGGCGATAGGGTCTGTTCGTTTGCTAGCCTTGGGTCGTTTGCCGAATTTACCATCGCGGATGAGAAAGAACTGTACGATCTTCTCGAAAATATGTGAATTTATGTTCTTTCATGTGATAATTGAAAGAAGAATTAGTGTTTTCTTAATAAGTTAATTATTTAACTCTATATGTTTTATTTTAAGAGGACTGATTGTGTTGTTTAAATGGATGTTAACTCATAATTTCCAGGATTTAAATTTTGGGAAAAAAAAAAAAAAAGGAATTGATTTTTACTCATAGTAAATTGGTTAACCTTTTCTTAAATTTAATTGATTTAAAAAAATGATTTTTTACGCTATTGGTTCCATGTAGGTACATAGGTGGATACTACAGTTACTTATTGTTAAGATTACCTGTTTATGCTTAATCATGAACTATTGGAATCATTTCGGAATAACTGTTTTGATACATAATCAGGAACCATATTTGTTGCTGTTCATCCCATTGAGTTAGTTTGGCATATGATAAATACTGATAAATTGATACGCTTGAACGAAAACGAGAAATATTTCTTAATGATTCCTATAGAAATTGTGTCAGTAGTTTATGAGTTTAGACCAATTATAACTTAAGATGTAATTTTTTCGAGAGGAAATAAGACACTGATTTTAAGGGCATGGGTGAGTGAGTACCTTTTGACTTTTACAATGTTTTCATGTTATTTTTTGAAATTCCTAATTAAAGTTTTTGATAAAGATAAGACCTATTTCAAACGAGTTGTAAAATAGTTTATGGAAACTAAGTGATAGGTTTCATTGGATTTGAGAGGAGTTTCATACTGATCCCAAAACCGGTACGTTTTGAAACTGTTATGTTGGACAAATATAGCTCTAATGCTAATTGAGAGACTATGGACATTTGCAGAGGAAATAAATGCTCTTATGTTTTCTGAAAATTTTATTTTTTGTGTGTTAGAAAGGACTGCAAGTGATGGTTTGATTTGAAATGAGAAAATTGTTTGTGCAATCATTTCAGTTTGTTGGCCACAGTGATTGGTTAATCTTGCCGTTATACTTTTTTAATGAAAGGATCAATTGTGTTGCTGAAATGAATTTTATTAGCAATTAATACTAACTATGTTTGTAATGTGTGCTTTTATTTTTCTTGTCTTGAGAAATTGAAGATTTTTAGTTCCCGATGGATGTGATCTGGTTGCTGCTGGTGCACTTCCTGTTGCATTTGGAACTTCGCATGTGGCTCTTGTCCATAGAGCGCAACTGAGCTCTGGTCAGGTATTCTGCTGCTCTGATACTTGGACATAGAACTGTCAAATTTGATTATTAAACAATCACATAGGGTTGCCAAGAAGCTTTTTGAGAAACTTAACTGCAGTGTCTTGATGGTGACAAATCTGTAGGTCTTGCTCGTTCTTGGTGCAGCTGGTGGTGTTGGGCTCTCAGCTGTACAAATTGGAAAGGTTTGCGGTGCCATTGTTATTGCCGTTGCTAGGTATTTGGTTATGGATAAAAGAGATACATAAGTTTAGGCTTTCCCTACTGTTCTTTTGTTTGTGCATGCTACCCTTGAATGCTGGAATCACCAAACTCAAAAGGGATAATACGTGGAACATATTTTGGATTTCAGGGGAGCTGAAAAAGTGCAGTTTCTCAAGTCATTGGGCGTGGATCATGTTGTTGACTTTAGCAAGGGAAGCATTTCTGAAAGTGTTAAAGGGTTCCTTAAGTCAAGAAATCTCAAGGGGGTTGATGTTCTATATGATCCAGTAGGTGGCAAGCTTATGAAAGAAAGCATGAAGCTGCTTAATTGGGGAGCAAATATTTTGGTCATAGGGTTTGCAAGTGGAGAAATCCCTGTTATCCCAGCAAATATTGCACTTGTTAAGGTACTCCAGCTGACTTTTCAGAGTTCTAGCTCATGTAAATGCCTATTTGTTTCTTGGTTTTTATCCTATTACTTATTCAATTGCGGTTTCCATGGTAAGTTATCTGACTCCAACTGTGGTTGTAACCAAATCTTAGTGGTAGCAGTAAAGCCCAACTTCAGTGTTTGAATCTCAGTTGAGTACTCAAACCATGTGGTCACTTTGCTCAACTAAATCAAGGCTTGACCAAGTCTTTTTTTTTTTCTCTCTTGAGAAAAAAAAAATGAGTGTGGCTGAAATGAAGATGTTGAGATGAGTGGCAAGACTTGAAAGGATAAAATTGGGAATGAATCCATTTGTGGGAGCTTAGGTGTAGCATGTGATAAAATGAGGGAAAGTCGATTGAGATGGTTTGAGCATGTGCAACGAAGACCAATGACTGCACCAGTGAGGCAGAGTGAGACAATACAAGTTGATGGTGCTAGAAGGACTAGAGGAACGCCAAAATTGACCTGGGTAGAGGTAGTAAAGAGGGACATGGCAGCTTGTAATTTAACAGCAAATAAGGCCCTAAACAGAGCGGTATAGCCGACCCCAAATAGTTGGGATAAGGTTGTTTGTTGTTGTTGTTGTTATAGCTGTTTCTGACATGTTTCACGGTTTTATAGCTAAAATTGCATTAAATTCCGACAAGAATTGATGGGTTAAAATCACGGAATTTCATAAACTTGAAGGTGCTTTAATGGAAGTTTAAGAATAACAAGAAGAAAAGGGAAAGAAAGAGAAATGAGAATAAGAAACTAAGAAAAAAGTAAAAAGATAAGAAGATAAGAGAGATACCTTGGAGAAGAAAACATGGACACAACCACACCTTTCTAAAAATACTATTCCCGCTTTTACTGACACCTCTTTAGTAATTTGGTTATAACTTTCCCAAATCACCTTGGATTTGTGCAATCTTGGTCTCGTTAGAAAGTTAATTGAGTAAGGTCTCGTAGAAAGTTAATTGAGTAACCTATCTAATGACACCAAAATCAAGCCAAAAAGTCAAGCTATGACCATAGAAAAATTGGGTCCAAAGTGAATAACGGGATTACAACTAAAGATCCCCAAAAACTAAACTAATCATAGCACTATTGGCCTTATTACAAAATTAACCCAATTAAAAGAACCCATACATAACACAAGACTTAAACCTTGCTCTCTTGTCAGTCTTGTGTGGTGGCACATACAGAAGTCACATAATGTTGTTCGCATCACTTACCTGTCAAGGTTCCAATATTCCAAATCATTAGGCGAATTCTCCTCTTAGACTAGTTTCTTACTACACTCGCCCATGGTGTGGGAAGTCTCCAACTTCTTAAACAGCACTAGTCACTTCTTAAAACCAAACGACTAGTGTTCTTATATATTAAATCTTCCTTCAGAAAATTATTTGCGTAAATCTTTTACCTTAGTAATAACTTTATCACATAAATAAGGCATGGATACCAAACATGTCAAACTGCATAAAGAATGTACCATTGGCACTGTAAGAATGTAGTTGTTGATAATGTGTTACATCTACATGAAATAAGATTTTTTTCCTTGCAATTTTTTTAATATAAATGATAATTAAATTAACAAAGATAAATGGGCGCAAACCCTTTATGGATGATTGATAACATATACAGCCTTACAAATAAGAACGATAATACTTATTCTAATTGGGATAAGGCTGTTTGTTGTTGTTGTTGTTGTTGCTGTATTTTTTTTTATGCCTAATGATAATTGTAGAAGATAATGCCACTGTTTAACAATAAACATGGAAATGTGATATTTAAGTGTGTTACTAGCAGTTGACACAAGGAGAACAGTTATACTGGCACTACTTGTAAGAAGAAATTCTTGGCATCAAAAACCCAAAATTGATTACTTGAAAAAGAAAAACTATAGAAAGATTTTAAAGAAGCTTTTCACTTTATAGAAGCACTACTTTCAAAAGTAGGCAATGGATCTTACAGTGAAGTGTGGACGAAATATTGAGTGGGGTGCAGTCAGAAGCAATCTAGCATATGTTTCAACCATTGCAATGCTAGGAATCACCTGCAACGTAAGTTAAAAGCATACATTAGAAGACTCAGAAGAAAAAGAATCCATAAACACTTATTACTTGACATGTAAATCATCCAGCCCATAGACCACCTAACCATAATTAAGAGAAAGATAAGTAACATTTGGCTGCAACAGTAGACCTTCATTACACACTATATTTTTATTAACCAACACTATTTCATCACGTAACTAGTCAACGCAACAAAAAATAAGTCATAGACATTCCTAATGCTTGGATTGCCCCTTTCCTTTGTATTTCCTTTAAATAAGAGATCCGGTACTCAAAAACAGTATGTGTACCACATAGTAAAGCAAAAGAGACCACGAGCCAACTATCTGATAGAATCAGTAAACAAGAACAAGAATCAAAGAAGAATGAATCAGCCCATACAATTGGAGCTTCAAATTCTGGCCCTTCTTTAAACAATCAAAATGACGATCATGTGAATGAAATATCACATCAGTACCAACATGAGGTGCTTTTGACCACGTGGGAACAGAATAGCAGGGCTGTGAATCAGCAAGGTATTACACATCACGAGTTGGATCGGCATGCCAGGCTTGATGTGCCAGATTTCTTTGGAGATCAGAATCCTTATGTATTCCTAGATTGGCTTCACAATATAAAGGTTTTCTTTAATTGGTATGATGTGCCAAAAGGTCGCAGACTCCAATTCGCATAAGCTAAATTAAAAAGAACAGCCCAGATTTTGTGGACAACTTATAAGAAAAGCTACTCAAAAATGGGCCATGGAGACATGACTACATGGGGCAAGATAAGAGCCGTAATGAAGAAGAGATTTGCACTTCGAGACTACAAGCAGCAAGCCCACCTTAAACTGAACCAACTAAAGCAAGGAAAATTAACTACAGAGGAATACACAAGTCAATTCCAACACTTAGCTGCATATGCAGGTTTCAAGTGGAACGATGAGATATTAGTGGCCATGTATTGGCAAGGATTGCACCCTCAGATTTCCATGGGCCTAAGCTTCAGTCACTTTCCCTCTTTGAATGACATTACAGGTTGCATATCAAATAGATGAGACTCTGAAGAACATATCTTATAAAAATCCTTCATGGATAGTGCTCCTAAAGCATAATGGCTAATAGTGGGTACTCAAACAGCAAGGTAAGCTAGCAAGCCACAAGTTAGTGGTTCCTCCTCCTCTTCTATCAAGCCAGCTCATAACTATACTCCTAAATCCCGAGATTTTGAGGGCTCTGCATCAGTTAGCAAAGGATCCCAATGTCACATGTGCAACAGATATGGTCATCTTAAGGCCCAATGTCCAAATCGATTAGTGCGTTTAACCAATAAGCAGCCTATGGAGGAAGAGTGAATGTGCCATCACAGTCTATGATCCTAGAAGCAGAACACAGTGAAGAAGCCAGCAAATCTAAAGATGATAAACCCATCTATGTGTTACATCCTCTTCTATCCATTCATGCCAAAAGGAAGAAGATTGGCATCACAACACCATTTTCCAGACCCGAGCCAAATGCAATGGTTAATTGTATTCCATGGTGATAAATGAAGGCAGTTGTACCAATGTTGTATCAGAAGATGCTGCGAAGAAACTAGAACTAAAGACTAAACCACATCCCCGCCCTTATAAAGTAGCATGGGTTAACAACACCAACTTGAAGGTGAGTGAAAGGTGCTTGCTCACATACACTATTGGTGGTTTCAACAATAAAGTACAATGTGACATACTTCCACCAAAGGTATGTCACATCCTTCTGGGAAGACCATGGCTTTTTGACAAGAAGGCACAACTTAGTGGCTACAACAACACATATTCATTCAAATACCGCAATACTAACGTCCAAATGGTGCCTAGCAAGGAGTAGCCCACACTAAATCTAAAGAAAATAGTTGGATCCTTCCTCCTCAAGCGTGTGTCTCATGGTAGAGACATAAGTCTTGAACCACCCCCAAACTCAACGGAGTTGAATTTTTCTAAGAGGGGGTGGAATTGATGCAGCAGCTCTTGCATGGATGGAAAATGCTTATCCACTTTGGAAGGCCAAGTTCAGGCCCAAGACGAGGGGTGGTTGTGCCTAATGATTCGAGAGGTTATTTTTGTTTTTTATGAGAAGGGTACAATTTTAATAAGGTAGAAACAGCTAGGGTAGTTTAGGAAATTTTAGCGGGATTATGTCTTTTATTTAGTCAAAGTGAGTCCCTTGGTGTGCTGATCGACAGCCCCAAGAAGTCCCTAAGTTTTAAGAGTTTTAGTTATTAGAAATTTACTTACCAAAAAAAAGTAATTAGAAATCTGTAATGATGAGTCCAAGTTTCTGAATATAGAAACTTCTAAATTTTTTAGAAACCTTATGTATTTAAAAGAGGGTAGACGGCATGTATTGGACACATCCAAATTTGAATAAAATTTTAGAGTTTGAAAACCCTACCACTAGGTCTCTTTTTTCTTCCCTCTCTCTCCCTCTCTCCTCCACATTGACAGCCCTTCTTTCTCTTATTCTCTCCTAGGACTTCCACTCCTTCCCTCCTCTTCTCACCTAACCGACAGCCCCATCTCTCCTCTCTTCCCTGCTTCTTCGTCATCTAATATTAACTTTTTCTCATACCTTCTCATTCTCAAATCTTTAGAAATTAGTCCCCTTCAACACATCGAACCGATCATCAACATTATCTACAAGAACAAGGCTGCTGTGAAGAGAAAATCGGATCAGCAGAATTTTGACATCACTCATGAGAATTCTTAATTATAAAACAGCCAACAAGACCCCTCTTCTCCAGGTAATTGCTTATTATTTTATCATTGGTTTGAATCTTCTATATACTCCCTTTATAATCCCCTAAACTCAATTTTAATTTTCTGGTTCATACTCTCTGTAAATTCTTACAACTGGCATATTATTCATCAAATTTAAACAAATATGTTGTTCCTCTTTCACTGAAATCGCACCCCCATAGCGACCTTTTCTTTTGATTTCTTTTAAGGGTTTTGTTCCCCTAAGTGTCACCTTTTAAACCCCTCAAATCCCAATCAAAACCCCCTTTAGTTTACTCTTCAATTAGAAGAAATTCTGATCTGGTTTAGGGTTTCTGCCATTAAAGTACCTTCAATGACTGAAACTTATATGATCTGATACATCAAATCAAATCCAAATTGGCTGAAATTTTTATCACAATTCACTGTCATACATCAGAATCCACCCCTAAATTTTCATAGAATTCTGACGCATTATCAGGGGCGATTTAGTCATTTCACTATTTCTGCTCAGAAAATTACAATTTTGCCCCTATCCAAAAATTGTAGATTTTTACCCTTGTGTTGTGCTTAAGTTAATCCATACAACCAGTGTGTTTCCCTATACCCCCTGCATTAGCATGCCTTTTGTTAAGACCAAGGATCAGTTAACAGATTTGTTAACCACAGGATTGCATGATGCTCAATTTCGAAAGATTGTAAACAAACTTGGTATGAGCAATATCTGCATACCAGCTTGAGGAGAAGTGTTAAAATGTAGTAGTACATTACATTGTACAAATATAGGAGTATCTCTGTCCAAATATGCATTCAAGGATATACCTGTAATTATACAGTATAACCCAGGTGTATTTCAATATATTCCAAGTATTTCTCTCCATATAAATAAGGTTGATATGAAAGGCATACTCTCCATACGATCCCACCCATATATATATATATATATATCCCCCCTCTCTGTCTCTTCTTTTTCCTCTTCTTCTAAATTCTTTCTACTACAAAAACCCTAATTCAACAAATTAAGATCTACTAAAACCCTATAATCAAATCCAACTATGATACCTCAAGAGGTCAATCATTTTTGAGGTCCCTAACGAGATGATAAAGGAAAAGCGAAAACTTCACTTCTATTGTTTGTGGAACACAAAATCTATGGTAAAACAATTGTTTATCAACACCACGGCTAAAGTACCTCAATAAATTCCAAAGTTACAACTAGCCAAAAAGATAAAGCATTTTTTTCCGTTTTTATAAGAATTATTTGATAAACAAAAAGAGAAATGCGACATAAAAGATTGAATTCATTTTTTGAGTACCTGGAGAAGAAATAAGGATTCTTCAATTTGATATGCGAGTTTAATACATAAGTTGATTGAAAGTCCAGACAATAATGACATCGGCAATGGGCTCGTTTCCCGCATCACCATTACCCTTTCACCAGATTGTACATTCGATCCTGAAAATTCTGTGACTCCAGCAGAATTCAACCAATTCATCACTGCTTCGCAAGCAGGCTGGGCCATGGTATGTGAAAGAACCCAAAACATCCCAACTGATCTATCATCCAAATTCATATAATCCAGCATACGCTCTCCTGAAATAGAATAAAGTCTCATTCAGAAGCTCAATAAATGGAGCAGACAGTGGCATAAGTGACATCAAATATAGACCTAAGTACAAAATGTCATTCAGTCCCAATCATCAAACCATGGGCCAGGAAAATATATAAGCAATATGAAGAGATGAGAGAACTTGTTCACATTCATTTAAATCAAATGGGTACTGAAGTTGACACAAAAAAAGAAATGTGTAAAACAATTTCAAGCATCCAGAATCATAGTTAGATGAAACTCATTTCTCACATAAATAGACCAACTTTCAGGAAACCTATTTGGGAGTGTTTCTCATTTCCGTTTAGGGGGCATTTCCCCAAAACAAGCTCAACAATCCGATGTAGAGATTTTTACTGTTTCTGTTTTTCGTATCATTTCCTGCACACATTTTCAGTTTATATTTCTGGTAATTATGTCCATAATTCTGTTTCTGATGCCTCTCCAGAAATGGGAGTAAGGCTGCATACATCTTGCCCTCCCCAGACCCCGCGTTAGCGGGAGCCTCGTGCACTGGGCCACCCTTTTTTATGTCCATAATTCTGTTTCTGATGTGAGGATTTCAATACTTGATTGGATCCCTTGTCCTGATGGGCACCCCGGGTGCCTAAGATTTGGTACATGGAGAACCTTTGTAGCAACCCCCATTGATGAATCAGATCCTACAAGCTCTCAGTATGATGCAGGATCAATCTAGGTACAACCACAACTTTAAAGAGGAAAGAAAACAAAATTCCAATTCTGGGAAATCTGGGCTGTGGTGTGAAATGACTAAAAAAATACCTAACCCTGTGTCAGAAAATTTTGCGCTCACACAGGGTGAATCTTGGGTCTAAGATGTACCACAATTTCAAATTTCAGAAAATTTGGAGTTGTTTTGGTATGTGAAAGTATATCCACAAGGTTGTTGTTTTAGGTTTAGTGAAGGAAACCAGAACACCAGTAAAGATTATGGAAGATAAAGAAGTAAGAAGAAAGAGAGAAGAAAGAAGATGAGAGAAGAGCTTACCTCACTCGTGGAGGAGAGGAGGAGAAGAGAGAGAATAGGAGGGGAGTCCACAACTCAACCTAGGAAGGAGATCAGGCTATAAGTCACCACCCACAATCACACACCTAACCATGGTTCAAATTTTCAGCAAAATTTATCAAAATCTCATCGAAATTTCCCCACTTCAAGGGGAGGCGAAATGAAATTTTAGAGGAATACAAAAATTCCATCAAAATGTCACTGAAACTATGTCAATTCTTGTGAAATATTAATGAAAATTTGGCGAAGTTCCTTTGATATCAATATTTCCAACAAGATTTATTCTGTATGAGCTAACTCCACTTCAATCCTTTCTAGTAAACAATATTTTTTATAATTTTTTTTATAAAATAATTTAAATTATGTACTTTTATAGCCGACCCCAAATAGTTGGGATAAGGCTGTTTGTTGTTGTTGTTGTTGTTGTTGTTGTTGTTGTAATTTAAATTATGTATTTTTAAAAGGTGGCTTGGCCCAACGGTAAGGCTTACCGTTAGCGTCCCTGGTGGCGCGGGTTCGAGTCACAAAAACAGTCTCTCCAGAAATGGGGGTAAGGCTGCATACATCTTGCCCTCCCTAGACCCCGCGTTAGCGGAAGCTTCGTGCACTGGGCCGCCCTTTTTTATGTATTTTTAAAAATTATAAAACATATATTTATATAATTGAAAATTATATCCACGTGTGCATAAATTAGATATGTGCTAGGAAAACTATTGTACATCTTTGTTATATGAAGTTTGTTTACAAAATGACTCATTTAAGATGAAGAATTAGGTGAAGTAATCATACAATTTGACACGTTGGGTTTCTTTTATCTATAAAAAAAATGACTAGTAGCCATTTGTTTATCTATATGATAAACTTGAACGTAAATTAAATGCTTTATATAGTTTTTTGAGTCTTGAGTGTGTAATCACGATGCAGCACACAAGCTCTAATACCAAAATTAATGAAGCACACAAGCTCTAATACCAAAATTAATGAAGCACACAAGCCAAAGGATGGTTATACTTGTAGGTAATGGGCCCACAATTGACTAGGACAAGTTTTCCCACCAAATCAGATTAAAACAAATGTCTACAGTTCAGGTGAAAGACTTTAGAAGGGTCAAATAAGAATTCAACACTTCAAATAAAAGATTCTACAGGCTGTCAGCAAACCCAGTTGTAAACAAAAGCTCTCAGGTGTAGGTTAGACTGGAGCAGGAAGGGATCAAGTATGAGGTCAAAATAGGGATCAAAACAGGTCCTGTTCATTTGTAAACAGCAAGATGTACTGGGGGACTTGGTTCAGGTCACAAGGTAAAACAGCAGGCTTGAAGTGCTTATGTGGCTGGGTACACACAAAATGATATCAGAGAAAACAGCAGACTTAAGAAACTATAACAGGGTAAAGTGCAGGGCTAACAGAGGTTGTCTATGTACTGATTCTATGGGAAAGTGGGCTGAAATCAGAGGGTATAACAGCAGGTTTTATAGGCTGAAACCAGAGGCTGATCTGAGATACTGTGTAGATCAGTAAAGACAGGTCAAAGGGTTTAAAGAAGGACTGAGACAGCAGGTACAGCAAGGCTTAAAGGGTCTGCTAGTTTAGTCTTGTATAAAAGTAATCATGGGAGTTACTAATAGAGGGTCTGTGGCCTTCTTGTGAGAGTTATGGGTAACCGTTCAACTTTTAGAAACCCCCCAAAAATTACTAAAATCAGAAACTTGATTTCTAAGAAAATACTGACCTAAGATTTTCTAAAACTAATGAACTAAAACCCCCCTTCACTTCATTCAGATGGAAGGGAACCTCTCCATACATGCGAAAAAATACAATTTATTGGGCCCCACAGCCCAGCAGTCTTTAATCCTTACAAAAATATATATATATATATATATATATATAAAATAATTCCAGTCACAGACTAATATCCTTTCAGTAATTTGGTCATAACTCTCCCAAATCACCTTGGATTTATGCAATCTTGGTCTTATTTGGAAGGTGACTGAATAACCTTTCTAATCACACCAAAACCTAGCAAAAAGGACAAGTTTTGACCATGAAAAGGTTGGAATAAAGGCAAGTTACAGGATTACAACTCAAAATAAATAAAACCTTAAAATCAGAATTTTAAGTGAACATCACTTGATCATCCATGATCATCCAACTTCTTCTTGATGCTCCTGGATGCTCCCGCATCAACTAGACAACTACTCACTAGGTCTACATCAATGTTAAGTTCCCCCTTCCATCACGAGGGGAGACAAATCAAGCAAGGGGATTCACAACCATGGCTTGGGCCCTCAAGCAAAAGGATCATAGAAACCTGATTGGCATGTTGTAAACCACCACTGCAATTCAAGGCTTTTCCTTGAGAAGACAATTTTCCCAAACAGAAGAAGGTTGACCTTCGGAATCAAAACCTACCACAAGTCCTTTTCTCTTGAAGAAAAATCCCACTTTTAAAGCCCCAGAAGAACCTGTTAATAGGAATACCCGGTACCCCATTATAGGCCTTAGATATACCCGACCCACCTTGCCTTACCTCAGCCTAAACTTAAGAGTCTAAATTAGTGGGAGGTTTGCTTCCTTTCTTGTTGCTCCTTCTGTTTGTATTGCAATGTCATCCTTGATGCAGGAGGATAATGTAGGAAAAGAATGCCCTTTGAAGAAATAAGATTTATAAAAAAAAAAATCAATTTTCGGAACAGGGACAATTCTGTAATTTTGGCAGAATTGGTGAAATTACAAAAATACCCCTACCAGGTGTCAGAAAATTATGAATTTTTTATGAATAATTATGAATATTATAAAAGGAAAAAATAGAAAACTCATACAAGGCAGCCATACGGCTACAATAAGCAAACCGGAGAACAAAGAAAAACTACATCACTTTGGCATATGATCCCCTTCAAACAATTGATGCTGCCCTACACTCCACTTAACAACCTTATTAGCTAATAAATTTTGAGATATAGGGACATGATGTAATTCATCCGCCAATTCCTTAGATAAGAGTCTAATCTCCGCAATGAAGTGATGCAGCCTTCACGAACTGCATTCCCCCCCACCCCTCCCCAAGTGATTACCATCAAAGAATCCCCTTCCACAATAACCTCTAATACCCTTCCTCTTGATTAGTCTCAACCCTTCCAACAGCCCCATGCTCTCCACATGAGTGGCATCACTACTCCCAATGGAAGCACCTTTGACCCAAAGAAAATGGCCTTGAGAATCCCTCATGACACTATGCTCCATCAAAGTTCACTTTAATCTTACTGGTACTAGGGGGGACCCAATCTAAAGTAGGAATGTGCTTGGTTTCCCAGTCCCCCAAGATGAAAGAGACCTAATCCTGAACCAGATCATTCATTGAGCAATTATGAAACTCCTTCACAAGAACCCAAGAGCTTATCTCACAAACACTAGAATCAATCACCATCCACTCACTCCTTTTGTCTTCAAACACTCTAATGTTTCTCTCCTTCCAAAGCCCCCACACCACACCCGCAATAATAATTTGAGAAACATTTTACCCCTATCCCCTTTCACCCCTCTTCCCCAATGGTAACAAAGGGCCCCCACCGAATCCGGCATTACAAAGTGAATAGATAAAGTTTGTTTGAAGAAATTCCACTTTTGTGGAATACGCACAATGAATGAAGATGTGATCTCCTACAAGGTTCAAAATGTCGGTGTCGATGAAAATGTTGGTTGAGCCAAAAAAAGATATATGTCAGAAATATCGGAAATGTAGGAAAGATATGTTGTAAGAATCATAGAAACTTTAGAAATATTTGGAAATATACATTCATATTTTAGAAGATGATAAAAGAAACATAAATACACACATTCAAAGCAGTATATCAATATAAACTCATACACACAATAATAAATAGAAATAGTGTCATGTCATGTGGTACCCAACATCTAGTTCATGATCTTACTGCCCCTAAAGAAAAATGAAAGAAAATCATTTTAATTTCATATTCTTAAGTTTATTGTATTTCATATAATATACATATATTAAAGTTTAACTTCTCATTTGAAATCAATTTTAGAACATTAAATTACATAGA
>JAOXJP010107783.1:0-14197 GCA_025762735.1 Platanus orientalis | reverse complement strand
GTAACTACTCGAGGATAAAATCAAACATATGCTAAGCAAGAGTAGTGTAAAGTATAGCCATGAAGAAACAAGCAACCACATAATTACAAACCACAACACAAGTTTTATAGTGGTTTGGCACTTAGGCCAACATCCACTCTTCTAAATCTCACTACCGAGCTTAGGTATATTTCATATAGGTACTATTATAACCTAGGTCAATATATAAACCGTACTATGCTCACAAGCAAGCCAAACAAATAACACTCAGTGTCTTTGGTGAGCGTGCTCTACCTCCGGTGTCTCCGACAGAGGTTGTCAAGCTTCTAGTGTTTTTGGCATAAACAAAACAATAGTAAGAATGAATATGAATGCAAAGTTAAGCAAATATTATCACCATATGGTTGATGTTGCTAGTTGCTCAATATATGGGATACTCCTTGTTGAGTTGATGTGCCTTAGCTACCAAGCTCTAAGTACTTAGCTCTACTACGCCTTGAGCTCAGCCAAAGGTGAGTTCTTCTTGGAAAAAATGCTCACCACACCCTCTCTTCAATACTATGAGTGTAGCTCAATAGGAGAGAAGGAATAAGAGATACAAGTGTAGAATGCTAGCTACTAAAGCTTAGATATCTAAAGGTAATGGAGGTTTGCACAATGAAGAAAACTTTCAAAATAGTATGCCTCTTAGCCCTCTCAAAAACTAACTTAGAGTCTTGGAGTATTGGAGGAGATGCTTACCATAAAGGGAAAAGTCCCTTTTATAGTGGGGAGGAGCATTCATGGCCTTAGGATAGGCATATAGCAATTAGGGAGTCATTTTGGGCCTTTAGATGAACCAAAATGGGGTTCAAATTTAAAAAATATCCCTTAATTTTTTGTGAAATTGTTTTTTCAAAATTGTTCTCCAAACTGATTTTGGGTTTCGCAATTGGTTTGGGATGCTTTTTAGGCCCTAAATTGATTGAGGCTCTGAGAAATTTTCCCAAACTCATACCAAAATCGATTTAGGCCTATGAGTTTAGGACTCGAGAGTGCAGAAGGAGAGCAAAAAACTCGCAATCGGTTTTGACTGAATTTTTTTTAACTTTTTCTTTCGAGCTGTTTTCTTTAGCTGTCTTTGAGCATTCTTAGGGACCCTAAACCATGTCTAGGGTTGTTTTTAGGCACACAATATGACATGATATGCATGATATATGGCTTCTTTGGTGTGCCTCTTCCCAGTACTCTTCCTTGGCCTTTGGTCCTTCTTGGCTTCATGATATGAACTTGTGAGCTCACATAGAACACTTACAAGACTCTGAGTACTACCCTTTTGCTCAGCACATGCTCATGAGATTGAGTGATTTTACATCTATTCTTTATGAGCCTGATTATTTTCTTATGTGGAACCTTGATTTTATTGATTGTGTGAGTTGGATATGGTGTCTATGCACACTTTCCTTTCTTAAGATCTTAGATTTGATGATTGTGAGTTATATTTTAGTGGATTCATCTCTATTTCTCTTTGACAATGTTGTTTCATTAGAAATGGATCATGTTTCCTTAAGATGAGTATGTCGGTTAATATTTTCTTGTTGGTTTCCATGATGTTCTTAGGTTATAGAGTAGCATTATTGTGATTGGAGCTTTGTGGGATGGATTGAATGGCATCTATTCTATGTGATGAAGTTTGGGAGCTTGATTTTCTATTAATGTAGGGTGTAGAAGGTTGCTTATGGTGAATATTAGGTTTCCCCTTTGATTTTCTTTGAATCCCTTAATTCTTGCACTCTACATGTTTGATAAAATACGTCTTACAAAATTTACATATTACTCAAATGTTTCTTGGATGTCTTTTGATTCCTTGCATGAGCCTAATGTCTCCTATGTTAAATTCTCGCAAATATATGTTATCTTATGCCGATTGGTGATGCTTTATTAACTCTTTATGTTAGTCTATTATTCTTTTTGGTGTGTTCCATTCGATTCATGTTACACCATGATGAATTGTGCTAATTCCATTAATCCTCATGTGGCCACATTATTATTTACTTCATGTGATATCTCTTAGTGGCATGTGCATGTTATCATTATATGGTTTATTCTCGGATTTTTATGTGGCTCTTTACACAGGATTTCTACATGAGTTTTTAAAAATGATTTGAGATACTTAGTTTTTAACCTACATAAAATTTGCCATAAAATGATTTTGCATCCATGAGCACCCTATATGTTCTTAGATTTAGGTTAAGTATCTTCGCTTACTTGTAGGCATTCAACACATTTCACATGATTTTCTACTACACCCTTTGAACTTTTCATGAAATAGAACACAGATATTTTAAATGACATGATTATGTAGTATCTATCTTATTTTATAAAAAACATGATTTTTGAATATGATTTTGGATGTGAGGATTTGATATGATACCCCTATGTTGGAATATGCCCTATTGGGCCCAGAGATCCCTAAGTGGGTTTGTCCTTGTGACCTTTATATATGTGTATGGTCTTTATAACCCCAGAGACCCTTATATAGGTTTGCTAGATATAGCCCCATAGACCCCTATGTGGATTGCCCCCTGTAGGCTTGGAGACCCTTTCATGGGTTGCCCCTCATGGGCCTATAGACCCCTTTGTGGGTTAGCCTTATGGATTCAGGTACCCAATCACCAGGTCACATTAATAGGTGAAGATGGCCCTAGTGATCCGATATATGTTATATGATATGATTGTGTCAAAGACCCTTATATGGATCATGTGATTTGTTTTATCGTAGACTCTTACACGAGCTATGTGATTTGTTTACCAGAGACCCTCACATGGGTTATATGTCATGGATTTTTTAGAGACTTTACATGCTTTATTTACATTGGGCTTTATTATGTGATAGAGACCCCTTATGGGTTGACATGTGGCATATAGTACCTGGCATGAGGTATATAGCACTTGGCATGTACATTCAATACTTGGTATGTGGCATATAGCATATGGCATATGCAATATTTAGTTTACTTAATTTTGGACTCTCTTGTGGTTATCTTGTGACATGTGTATACTTGTTTCATTGTAGGGAAACATGTTTAGTAAATGTGATGTACTCTCATTCATACTTTAATTCCTTATATTTACTACTATTATTATCTTTGGCTCCTTTTAGTGCTATATAAACTCAATACACTCTTGCTAAGCCTATCAAGTTTACCCCAATTGGCACCATCCACGGATGTGTAGGTGCACAGGTTGGATTGTGCCTTACGAAGAGGAAGAGATGAGGAAAAGGCTTTCAAGCTCAAGGATGATATATTTTACTTCAGTTTTAGTTACATTATCAATGATGTAGTACTTTGTTTATTTGAGATGGATCCCTTTATGGGCAAGGATTATATATACATTATGGGAAGGTGTAGACCCTCTTTTATTTTAGATGGTTATGAGATACTTTCGGATGGTCATGATGTTATTTCTATTTTCTCTACATAGCATTTTAGTTTACCATTGTTATTCTATTCCGCTGCGATGTGATTACTATTTTAAATTGACGTGAAATGATAAGGAAATACATTTATATGAAAAATGATATGTAAAGAGGTAAGAGGGTTGATGACACATTCTAAGTTCATTGGTCTCTCTGCTATAAGAAATGGATTCGAAGCATGTTATTCCCGTGTCACAGATCCACACCCGGTCCACTTCTTGGCCTACAAATTTGGGTCATGACATTTCATGTGTTTATGTTGTAGAAGTACATGCGTGACCCTTCTCACCTTTTGGAATACAAGCCACTTTAGTTTTGTAAAGATCTTTCATATGATGAACAACCCGTAATGCTTCTTGACCAAAAGAAGCAAGTACTTTGGAACAAGGTTGTGCCCTATGTGATGGTCTTGTGGTGTAATCATGTGAAAGAAGAGGCCAATTATGAAATGGAAAACAAAATGAGGATTAAGTTACTGCATTTATTTTAAGATTAAGGTACATGTTACTGAATTTTTTTAAGGGGGGATGATGTAACACCCCGTATCTAGATTAGGTAAGTTTAAAGAATTAGAACTCGACACAATGTGTCTAAAGTATACCCTTGATGTTTGTTAGCAAGAGGGGTCACCCTCAAGGCTCAAAAGATTTAGACATGGCTCCTTGTAGATTAAAGGACCCTTGGACCAATTGGGATGGACCTTAGAAACCTAAAAGTGTAAAAATAAAAAACTTCAAAAAAAAAAAACTCCAGTGTAATTGATCACAAGTTGTGTAACCAATCACGAGTGTGGCTGATCACACATCTCATGACCGATCACAAACATGGGTCACAACCCTCGGGACTTATTTATGGAGTTTTTGCACATTCATGATTGATCACAAAAATCCTTGACCGATCACAAATCTCCTGACTGGTCACAACTCATAAATCTGGAAAAAAATATAGACATGTATGAAAATGATGTGGTTCATTCTAATTTGACCTCCACATGAGTGGGATCTCATTTTAAATGAATTCTAATCCCTTTTAAACCTCATTTAAATTCTTTAGACCATTTAGAACATAGAAAAGAAGAGTGAGAGAGACTTAGGAGATTTAAGAGAAGGAAGGAGAGTCCTTTTCTCTAGGAACTTGGCAAGTTCTCATAGCCTTAGATCTAGAGAAACCATGGTTCAATTCATTCAGAAGTTTCATTACATATGATAAGTGTTTGATGATCCTTTTGGTAGATGATTTATAGAGAAAAATGAGTGAAGGGAAAGGAAGTTATGGAAGATCTTGGGAATTGACAAGAGAGAGAAATCGAGAATTATGAGTTTACTTACACGATGTGCTACTCCTTTGTTTTTCTATTGTTTTCTTTAGATAGGTAATAACTACAACCCAAAAAGATTACATCCTAGTGTATGTACATTGAGTAGAATCTCTATGGATTACATATTTCAGATTTAGAGGAAAATCTTCAGGATAAATGATTTATTCATTGTGA
Organism: Platanus orientalis; assembly: GCA_025762735.1. Lineage (NCBI taxonomy): Eukaryota > Viridiplantae > Streptophyta > Magnoliopsida > Proteales > Platanaceae > Platanus > Platanus orientalis. The sequence goes on along the minus strand of JAOXJP010107783.1, from coordinate 9,266 downwards.
CCCAAATTCTAGGGCGCAAAGATGTCTGCTTGCTGGTTAGCTTCTCTCCAAATGTGATTGATATGAACAACAGCAAATTTATCTTTTAGGTTCCATATTTGATGCGCTAAACAAAGGGCTTGCCAAGGACAATTTGTCTTGTGATTCAGCACATCCACTGCAATTTTTGAGTCTGAAGATATCCACAATTGAATGCAACCTTTGTCAATGGCTACTAGGATACCATGCAATATGGCATATATCTCCAACCAGAGAATATTCCAGGTTTGTGCTTCCCTAACATAAGCAAAAATAGGCATTCCCCAGTGATCCTGAAATACTCCTCCATAACTTGCTCGGTTTTGGGTGATTGACCCATCACATGAGAGTGCCCAACTTTGTAATGGAGGATTTATCCATCTACACATCTTCATGTTCTAGCTACGGCTATTTTTTTCAAGCTCCCAATTCTCTTCAATGTGTTGTTGTAGTGAAGTCTTCCCCAAATATGCTTGGAATCCCTTGACTTGGTTTTGAACATCAAATAAAATATCTTCCACCACCATGTCCACTCTCAAGCTTTTCCTTACAAATCTTCGTTGATTTATCTCCCTCCATATATGATAGATGCATGCATTAAAGGAAAGTTTCCCAACAATGGTTGTGGTTGAACTCCCCTTGTATATACTTTTGATCCAGTTGTATTCTATAGCTAGAGGCCTCAGTCTCCTGTAGTGTGGATATATCTTCCTGAAGACCAAGTTCTAAATGCTTTTGCTGAATGTGCATGCAAAAAATAGATGCTCCATATCTTCTCTATTGTTCCAACAGAAACAACATTGAGATGTATTCATCACCTTAAGTTTACACAATCTACTTTGGGTTGGTAGACGCTGATGCATAGCTCTCCAAGCAACAACACTAAGTTTTGGGATGAAGCAGTTACACCATGTTATTTCCCACCACTGGACATCGTCACCCAATACCCAGCTCAACCTCCATGCAGAGGATGTTACAAATAATCCATTTGTTGTCCCTGTCCAAATTATTTTGTCGTCTTCTATACTTGGAAGTTTCTCCAATCTAGAAATATTGTTCCATGCAGGCCTCAAGGCATCTAAATTAACTTCTCCAGGTTGCCAACTTCCATCATTAAGAATGAGAGAAACTATGCTATGTTTTCCCATGCCACTGTCTTGATAAATATCTTCCCCATGCAATCTACACAAGACACCCTCGGTGTGCCATTTATCTAGCCATATCCAGGTATTATTCCCATTGCCAATTAAAGTCATCACATTTACTTCCATTAATGTCCTAGCTTTCATTATTTTCCCCCATACCCATGAGCAATATGTTGGTTCTTTTATTATGCAAATTAAATCTTCTTTCAAATATTTAGCATGTATCCACTTGACCCACAAATTTTCTTTAATGGTAATCAACCACCACAGATGCTTCATAGAGCCCAATCAATTCATCTCCTTAACTCTTCTAATGTTGAGACCTCCCTCCTTTAACGGTTTACATATCCTGTCCCAACTCAGTGCATGCATTTTTCTTGATAGTTTTGGACCTACCCAGAGAAATCTAGCAAACATGGATTCGATCTCTCTTACCACTCTACTAGGTAGCCCAAAAATACCATTCCAATAGAGGTAGCATCCTTGAAGCACTGATCTGATAAGCACCAGCCGTCTAGCATATGAAAGTGGCCTTGTGTTCCATCTAGCTAATCTTCCTCTGATTCTATCTAGGATTGGTTCACAGTCTAGATAGGATAGCTTGCTTTCAACTAGTGAAACACCAAGGTACTTCATTGGAAGATGTGTCTTGGAGAAGCCTGTGACTCCCAGTAATTGAAGTTCCATCTCCTCCAAGGTACCTGCAAAATTAGAGTTGATTTCTCCCTATTCACATGGAGTCCTGAAATGTTTGAGAACAATTCTAGGATTCTATTAATGGCTCCTAGGGAGTGAATATCAGCTCTTGAAAAAATCATTAGGTCATCTACAAAAATCAAATGTGAAAGTCTTATACCTCTACACTTAGAAATGAGAGAGATATTACCAACAGCAATTTTGTACTCAAGGATGGAGGAAAAAAATTTCATAGCAAGGTAAAATAGATACAGAGATATTGGATCACCCTCTCTCAGACCACGAGTACCCTGGAAGAACCCCATTGGACTACCATTGATTACTATAGAGAATCTTGGGCATGAGTTACACTCCATTACCCAACCCACAAATTTATTTGGAAACCCCATTTTAATCAACACTTCTCTAAAGAAATTCAAAGAAACGGAATCATATGCTTGCCGAAGGTCAATTTTCATCACTACAGCCCAAGAATGATTTCTACTTTCAAATCCTCTAACAACTTCATGACATAATAGGATGTTTTCCACAATAGATCGCCCCTTTATGAATGCAGTTTGGTTTAGCCGCATTATACTTTCATCACTTTTTTCAAGCGATTAGCAAGAATTTTTGTGATGAATTTGTATAATAAATTGCATAATGCTATAGGCCTAAAGTCATTGATGGAGGATGCCTCAAGCTTCTTTGGAATTAAAGAGATAATATTTGAGTTTACCTCTTTTAGAAATCATCCCATGCTGAAAAAAATGTTTGATGGCCTCAGTCACCTCCATTCCCACCACTTCCCATGCCGCCTTGAAGAAAGACAGTGTAAAGCAATCTAGCCCAGGAGCCTTGCCTTTTTTCCAGTCTATATGACTTCTTTAATTTCCCCACTTGTAATTTCTTCCACCAACATCTTCCCCTGATCCTCATTTAGTTTCCTCTCAGGCCTCCAATCATGTGATGAATCATGCATTATAGGTGGCACCAAAATTTTCTTGAAGTAGTTTTTTGCTTCATCCTAGATATCCTCTTCCTTTTCTAAATGCTCTCCAGTGTCCTTGATTATGTGCCTAATGTTGTTTTTGCTTCTTTTCTACACTATGCTTCTATGAAAGAAAACATTGTTGTCATCACCCAGATTCAACCATTTGACTCTCACCTTTTGTCTTAGAAAACTCTCCTCTACCTTGAGGGCTTCACAATATTTATTGGTGATCTCTCTTTCTTTCTCTGCCAATTTTTCATTATCAGGCTTCATTATTCTTGCATCTTGTAATTTGAACATTCCCTCCCTTAAACATTCTTTCCTTTCATCTACATGGACAAAGACTGTTTTATTTCCTATTCTCAATTTATTTTGGACTGACTTGAGTTTCTGGGTTACTTGAAATAGGGGGCTGCTAGATACATTAATGTTCCACCCTTCTCTAACCACATCCATAAAGTCTTTATGCTGCAGCCACATATCAAAAAACTCGAATGGTTTCGGTCTTTCACATATTCCATATTAAGCACATACCAGACTAGGTGAGTGGTCTGATACACCAGGTAATAGAAAGGTAGCATGTTTGGAAACATATTAATTCACTCGCCATTCACCAAACTCTATTAATCTTACTTTTAACCCTTCATCTGCTAAATTGTTGATTCCACCATGTGAACTTGCTTCTCCACCATTTCAAATCCTAAAGTTCTGTCTCTAAAATACATTTATTGAATTCCTCCATGGTTGTCAGAATTAGGCTATGCTCTCCTATTTTTTCGTGACTATATCGGACAGAGTTGTAGTCCCCACACAGGATCCACAGTAAGTTATTTGCATTTTTTATTGACACAATCACCTCCCATAGACTATGTTGGGCACCTTCATAATTGAATGCAGACATGGCCGAACACAAAAATTTTGCAGAAATGTGTCTTGCTTCCACTATGTAGGTAATCATTTGAGCTGATTTGTATTTCAACTCCATTTTGATATGCCGCCTGTGAAGGATCCAAACTCTCCCATTCTCATGAAGATTATTATTATCTAGCAACTCCTAGTCACCAAAAGCTGATTTAGCAATGGTTTCTTTATTTTCATCTTTTATTTTGGTTTCTACTGAGCAACAAATTTTCAGGTCATGAGCTGAAATGAGATTTCTAACTTCCTTCTATTTATCAAAGGTATTTAAACCTCTTACATTCCAAGTGAGGATTTCAATCATGTCTGCCAATTTTCATTCCAGACTAACCCACAACTCTCTTGGTTCTACCACCTGTCCCTTTAAGGATGACAATTCCTTTATTCTTTATTCCTCTAGTTTCAATGGGAGGTCTTAAAGTTGAATTGTTACTTGATGATTTGTGAATGGTTGTTGCAGTAGTGCTTTCCATATTTGAGCTGCCACCTTTTGTCCCCATCTCTTCTTGGTTTGTTAAGTCTCTCTATGTCCGGATTGTGTATGTTTGCATTAAGCTCCAATGCTTTCTCAGCTGCTATGCTTTCTTCATTTTCAACCTCCAAGGTTTGTTTAGATCTACCAAGGCAGCAAATCTATTCCCATTCAATGCATAACTTGAGTTGCTTTCTTTCCTCAAACTATTAATATTGTCCTTCTACTTCGCCACTGCAATTCCCTGTTTTTTAATTTTTTCTTTCACCCTCCAAACTTGTTTCTTCTTTGGCACTTTAGGACATTGCGTATTAGCATGTCCAAAAGTACAACACTCATGATACCTTGGCGGTTTCCAATCATAGATGACCTCTTACACAAAAGTACTTCCATCCTCCAACAATACAATGATGTTATCCTTTAGTGCCATATGAGCGTTAATTTCCATGCACACTCTAGCATATGATAATTGCTACTTCTTCATTACAAGTTTGTCAGAGAATAAAGGCTTCCCCAATACACTACAGAGCATGCTCAGTGCCTCCTTGTTCCATAAATTAAAAGGTAAATTCGGTAATGACACCCACATAGGTATAGAATCTATGTTACTTTGACCATTTCCATGTTTGGTTTCCATTGATGCAAAATCAGTGGCCATCTCACAACCTACCATAGCCCTCTTTCGAGGACTCTTTGTTTATCTTCCCTGCAACTAAACCAAAAGATGAAGATCCTGCTCTCTATCATCGTGACGTCCACACTTCCTCTCAGCTTCCATATTTTGGATACACTCTCCTAAATTAAAGAGAAGCTAGGACGTCTCGCCAAGAAATTCCCAATCAATGTATTTTTCCGTTCTTCGATACCATTTTCATAAACTTCCTCAGGATAGCAAGCCACAATATCCTCCCCTTTCTTCTTTTGTGCAACAAAGAACAAATCCATGCCATTCTCTTCTTTATTCACTCTTCCAAATAGCGATCTCCAAGAGCTAGTCCCCTTGCCACCGCCCTCTTGTTCACTATGGCTTTCTCCCTTCCTAGTAGTCACTTGTTTGTCCCCATGCTTCTCACTGGTTTGCATGCTTTCTACACCAACATCACTATCAGCCAATCTTGGGTCCATCAATGGCTCCTTCCTAGCAATGTTGCCCAATGGAAGATCATGATTGGTTATCAAGTTCTTGAGAATCTCCACTGCAACACTACGTTGTATGAGATCATTGAGGAGTATCCTCACTTGAGATATGTATTCATCTTCATTCATTGTGCTTTCTTGAATCTGTCTCCCTCCAAGCTAAAGCATCCTTGCCTGGAGAATGATCTTTTCTTTATTCACCAGATCAACCCTACTCGGCTACATATCTTCCTCCCTCCCCAGTTCAGGTCTTCTCATCAACATCTCAACTTCATTCTCCTATGGATCTCTCCACTTATGGCTATCTTCTCCACTTGCTGATGCAACCTCTACCCGATGTAGCATGCAACGGCATCATGTTCTGGTTGATTGCCGGTGCTATCCCACCTTCCCTACTTTTCCTTCTCGCTAGGGATCTATCCTACTTCTCATGCAACATTTTCTATGAATTCCTTAGCCATTATCCCATTCCTTATTTTTACTGTCGCATGCTGGCTAGATCGGACATCTGCATCACTAGGGTTTCCTCCTTCCACAACCAAACTTGACATCACGTGCAATAAAGCTCTTGCCATGCTCGATGAGGTTTTATGTAGCACCTCCTTAGATGATATGCTAGGGTTTCCTTCGGTTTCCATGAAACCTGTGCCTGAATAGTGTCCTCCTCCATCAGGATCTACTAGCCACTTGTCACAAGCCGGCATGTTTTGTTCATTGTTATCCTTCATTTTGTATGAAATCTTAGTTTTCTATCACATGATTATTAGATCCATGAAGAAGTAAGTGAGTACTTAGTGTTCTATTTCTTTTACTCCTTGTCATTGTTTTTCATTGGTGTTCTTCAATTTGGATGAATTCTCAGTTTCCCATCCTTGGATTAGTGGATACATGAATTTTTTGAGGGATTACATATTTTATTGGAGCATCTCTTCCATTTTCCCATCGATTGCTCTAGTAATTTCACTTAATTATATGAAGATTCGAATTTTATGAGTGGATTATTAGACCTACTCAAATTTGGTAATGTTTCATAAGGGGTCTATTCATTTATTTGCTTTAGTATTATAGAATCATTTAATTTCAAGGTCTTTTCTCTATAATTTGAAGTTTGGGAGTTCGATCCTTGTGAAATCAATGGGAATTTCAAGTTATGTAATAATTCTATAATCATTCCTTTAATTCCATGTACTTATGATATTTACTTATGGCATTGATGATCTTTGACTAGTTTCCCTAAGATTACAAGTTGCAAAGTATGTTCCTTAATCTAATTCATGCACTTATTGATTATATTGATGCCTTTGTGATTCTCCATGCATAATTATGTCAATTTGTGTTTGATCATATGAGTTTCATGTTAAAAGTTTAGAATTCATGTCTTATTTGGATTTTAACTTTTTAATTGGTTTTAGTTTTGGACATGAGCCTACACAATTGATTTTGGTTTAAAAAATGAGTTTAGTATTACAGTTTGACTTCATAAATGAGTTTGGACTGCATGAACATCTTTTGCGTAGCATTCCTTATGTGGCAGTATATTACTCTTGTAATGCCCCACATTTCACTTTAGGGCAACACTGTAATTGTACCTTATAAAGGTAAAATAGTTATTTCACATATTTTAGATAGACCATAGCGTGTGTTAAGTCATGTGTATGAAATTTGTCAATCCCATGGTCAAAGCATATGTGTGTATCTTATAAGTGTCCAAATGTACCAAAAAGCAACAACTCATCATGAAGAAACTAAGTGGACTGGAGACAAGAAGACCAAGATCTGAAGATGGGCCTCAAGAGCCTCTATCAAGTAAAGGTATATACATGCATTCATATAGACTAGTAGGATCATGTATGAGCATCCAAAGTAGCCTAGACATGTGTGAGAAACTTGACCTTAGACCCTGGTGGAATGCCTTGAGTGATAGCCCTGAAAAAGCCAAGAAAAAGTTTTGGACAGTACTCCCTAACTGGTCTCCAAAGCCTTGATAGGTCAGAAGAACAGATAGGATGCTTTAAGAGACACCCGAGTGAGAGGCCCCATGTGCTCTAACCGATCAGGGATCATAGCCTAACCGGTCTCCAAAGCCTTGACCAGTAAGAGGACCACGTAGGGTGGTCTAAAAGAGGACCCAAGTGCGATGCCCCTTATGGCCTGACCGGTCAAGACAAAGGTCACCCCCTGATCGATCACCAAACCCCTGACAAATTAGAGGCGCAAATGTATAAAATTCAAATTCTATTTTTTTAATCTATGGCTCTTATTTCTTGCCCGTTTTAAAAGATTCCAATCCTAGGAGAAGGGTCCTCGACTACTATAAGAGGAAAACTTTCCTCTTTAAGGAAACACTTCAAGCAATTAAGTGAGTGTGATTTATTTTGCCTAAAAGAAAACTCCCAACTTGTAAAATGTTTTCCTCCTCCTTGCTTGAGCTCCAAGTGCTACAGTCCAAGGAAAAACCCTCTTTTGTTTGATTAAGCTCTAGGAGCTCAAGAGCCAAGGCTTGAAGTATTATGGGTTCACTACCACTTCACAAGAATAGAACCATCAACCATTGAGTGGTAAGCTTCACTTTTTTTTTTTTTACATTCATATTCATATACATATTGTTTACTTCTGATGAAGACACCGGAAGCATGACTACACTCGCCGGAGACACTGGGTGTATTGATTAGCTTGCATAGTGCAAGTAGTTAGGCTTTCAGTTTGTTTTGACCTAGATTATAATAGCCAATATTAATGAAAAACGCCTAAACTCAGTAGTAAACTTTAAAAGAATGGATGTAGGCCATCGTGCCGAACCACTATAAATCTCGTGTCATGTATTGTTTTATTTGATTGCTTTTCTCTTTACTTTGATACCTATATCTACTCATGCTCACCATCTTTTTGATATTATTCTTGAGTAGTTACATTATTAGCACATACACTTGCATTAATTTAAAGAAACTAAAATGGAATAAAAAATAAACCTAATGAATTTGAAAATGAGTAGATTAATTAAAAATCCTATTCACCCCATCTAGGATTAACCTATACAGTATTACAAAGTGGTTTAGGAACCCTTTGGACCAACTTAGAAGTATAAAACCTAAGTTGGACCATAAATTATTTAAGTTCAGAAGTTTGTTCAAATGTGTAATTGGGGTAACTTCATAGGAAGACCTATACCAATCCCAAGACAATTTAAGTATGATCTATAGATCATTGGAAATCTCAACAAGTCTAGTTTCAAGCACGTCAAATGGTGCACAAATTTAAGTTTTCTAAAGAAAGTTATAGCTGATTTTCTCATGAGGGTTAAAGCTAGAGGAGACAATCTAGGAACCAGAAGGGGTCACCTAATTCTAGGATGGGTCATGGGGGTATCTGTGATGGGTCCCAAAACACTCAGATTTCAAAAAAAAAAAAATTTCTTTCCCATTTCACAAGGAATCTTTTTGGAGAAGAGTAATTTCGTACAAGGACTACAATATAACATTATTTTCCAAAAAAATATGTTAGATTAAACCTAAAGAAGGAAGAGTTAGAGAGATTAGAAAGCCTTATGAGAGAAAATGGGATTTTTTTCCTAATTGGGTAAGTTTCACTTTCAACATAGAAAATGTCAAGCCCCAAAACCCATACCTATACGATTACAAATTTTGGCACATGACATTAATCCATTCACATCAATGTCATTTAATTTGCTTATAATTTTTTTCTTATCATTTCTTTTTTACATACGCAGCGGAATCTCATAATCAAATCATAACTATTCCATTAAATTTAAAATCCACAAACCATATTCTTTAAATAAAATCCCATAGTCTGACATAAACCCAAATAATAATAAGTCATCTCTATAAAATTGAAACTTTGAACTAACCAATAAAATATCTTCAAATAAAACTAAAATAACTGAACTAAA
>JAOXJP010107772.1:0-14197 GCA_025762735.1 Platanus orientalis | reverse complement strand
GAAGCCCCCGAACAGTCCGTAGGGTACCTCACCATATTGAAGTCACCCCCTACACACCAAGGCACCCCCCATTTAGTTCTAATTCCACCAAGCTCCTCCAGGAACGCCCCACTTCTCCCCGGCTTGCAAGGGCTATAAACCCCTAAGAACACCCACATGCACCCGTCCTCATAAGACCTGACCAAAATTGAAACGGAAAAATCACCTATTAACTAATCCACCACCTCGAACATTAAAGAATTCCAAGCCACCAAAATCCCACTCGCACTTCCCACCACCGGTTTATGAATGAAATCGAAGGATCACCTTCCCCACCAGTCAACAGCAATCCTCCTATCAATGCACTACAATTTAGTTTCCTGCAACGAAAACATAGAAATCTTTCTCCTCTTCAACAAATCTTTCACCACCCACCTCCTATCCTCCCTCCTCAGCCCCCTAACATTCCAAATACAGAAGGTCGTCTTCATCATAAGAAACAAACTGAATACTACCTCTCATTCCCCTTCTCTCTCTACCTCTCTCCTCCCTTTCGTATTGAATATCAGAATGGAGGCTTTTTAACTCGCGGGAACCTCTCTTGTCACCAACTTTTTTATAACTGCCCTTTCATCTCTGCGTACTCCAACTCCTCTCTATTTCCCAGAAGAAATCCTCAATTCTTTGCTTCATTCCCTCAAAGGAATAGCCCATTCTTCTCTTCACTTCAATTACTCTCTTAAATACCTAATCAGAGTGAGGAGGTGGTGGGAGCATCAGCAAAGGTTCAGGCTCCTCAAACGAAGCAGTTTTCCCCAAAGTCATCCACCCAGAGATCTCCACCCTGAGAGAAACTTGTAGAAATGTCAGTTGAATAATCCCCCCATCTCTTGCTTGCAACTTGAATTTTGCCTTGCTCCTCATTTCCACTGCTGTTCAATACCCCTTCCTTCCTGGCATCCATAGGCTCCAAAAATCCAAGCGATACAAATCTACTGCATCCAACATTCCTACCGCCTGAGCTCTGCCCTTGAAGAACACTATCTGCCTTCCGCCCTGACCACTCTTCATCTTCCTCCTCGTCACTGCTAGGCATGAACTGCGCCTTGGCTTTACCCTTTCCAACCGGCACCACCTTCTAACGAGAAACCCCCATTTTCCCTTTCTTTAGTTACTTTTCCTATCTCAGGTTTACCTGCAATAGAGATCGATTGCCACACCTCCCTCTCGGAGAAAATCTAAGACCTATTTGAGGCCAAATTTGCCTGAGCATCCCTCCCTGTACTTCATCCGACCTCTTTGTCCCTAGCCTTACCCTTAGAGTTCGATCTCTGCTCCTCCTCATCGCCAACCACCCTGAATCCCCTACCTGATGTTCTCTACGATCGCTCCTTGCAGAGCTTAGGAACTCACTTCACTTTGGATTCTTGGTGTAATCCCTCGGGCTAACTACCCTTTTGCTTAGAACCTGGGTTGGCCTCGTACAAGTTCTTGGGCTCTATAATAAACATGTGCTTGTGATCTGCCTTTAAGTCTCTGCCCATCAGCCCTTTCGGGCTTAAATCCATGTAAGAAGTTTTCCCCTTGCGAGGCCCATGGGCCTGCATAAGGGATCTGTCCAAACGCCTGTTATTCGACCTCCTTCCCCGAACCGGCCCACGGCTTCGTGGTCTACCCCTATTCATCCCCACCCAATTCCTAATACTAACAACTCATAAAAAAAAAAAAACTCCTAAAACGATCTATGGTGATTGTTGGAAACTGATACCCTCATGGCATACGTTGTCACCTATGGAAACTATGGAGATACAATGGAAACCTTGGAATTTTTTAATGAAACTTTAGGAAATGTTAGAATAGGAATCATCACACACCTAGGAACCATTACACACCTAGGTCCCTTCAATTATTTTTTCAACAAAAAATATTATTAAAAATATAAAAATAAAAAATAGTAAAACATGGGGAATACCGAGGAACATATGATATATGTTTCCTTATGTTCTTCCTAGTTTACTATATTTTTTTATAATTTTTATATTTGTATATTTTTATTTTATTTATTATTAAATATAATTTTTTTTATTTATTGAAAATAATTGACTCCATGAAAATGAACCTTAGGCAGAAACACGCAACATCTAAAAATGTAGGACTAAAAGAGTTATAATTTGCCACTTACCATTGTCTCCTAGAATATTGACTTTCGTGTTGGATCCTTCAATTCGGGGCCAAATCATAATTTCCAGTTCAAATAAATTGAAATAGAGTCCTTGAATATGTATATAGTAGCAACCAATCAAGTTTTGTTTAAACAAAAAAGAAAAAGAAAAAGAAATGAAATGGAGACCAATGGGTGTTTTTAAGAATGGGCAATAGGTTTCCCTTTGGTGTTGAATACGTATCAATACGGAAACCTTTAAAATTGCGCACTTTCTAGACAAATTTTCCCATGTACCATCAATACATATCAATACCACCGACATGTGTCGCCGATACCAGGGAATTTTAAAACTCTAGTGATTTTGTATTAGTTCGATGATTGAAACATGATTACATGATCACAAGTACTAGTATTCTATCTAGACATCCACGTATAATGTTTTAAACTTCATGGGTAAAAGTCATTTTACAAATAGATAGATATAGATTCCAATTTATAATGCAAGAATGGTTTATCAAAATTAGGATTTGGAAAGAAGGAACACCAAGAATGTACTTGTCTAATTAATCTCCAAGGATGAAAATATGACTTGAAGGATTTGGGATTTCAATACATAAATATTAAAACTTAGCCAACTCAAAAGAACATAAATATGAAACCCTGAACAAGCATAAGATCAAAATTAAGCATAGAAAAAATGATTACTAAAGAATCACACCTGAAAGTTCTAAGAAATATGCAAATAGTGGGATCAGATGATGCAGACATTAGAGCCAGGTGGGACCCATACATGGCTTGGTGAGGTCCACATGAGAAGACATGAGAAGAGACACACACTTTTGTTTTATCAAAAGAGGAGTTATGTTGTTGAATTTAGTCCTTTTTAGAATAGTTTTATTGTCTTAGTTAATAGTTTATGAAGTATTAGAGGTCAGGACAAGGAAGGAATTCTTATTGTAGTTTTTGTGCTTTTGTGGCAGCACAATTTTATAAGTAAATAAGTGTTGGTCACTTATGTCATTAGGAGGCCATGTTTCAGGTTTTCTTTTAGCAACTTCTATTTCTTTTGGTGGGTTTTGAGTCTATAAAAAAAGGCCAACTCATTGTAATCGAATCATGAAGATTAATAAAAGTTTACTTTGGTTTTGTGGCTTCCACAATTAGGTGCTCCTTTCTTCAAGTCTTGCACCTTGGCTTGAAATCCAGGTATGGATTACTTGGATCATGGGTAAGTAATTACTCACAAGGTATTTGTTGAAGTATATTAATTTGTGTATCTCCTAATACCTTCAGGTTTTGGGAGAGTTGGTTAGTTTACTATCAACATGGCGTCAGAGCAGGTTTGGTCGCAAGTTTTTTTTTTTTTTTTTGATAAGTGAAATTTCATTAAAGAAAGAAAAGGGATGAGAAATCCCCAAAGACTACAACAACAAAAAAACAAAAGCTAAGAAATAAAAAACCTTCCCCAATCCTTTAATGTGGTTACAACCAAGTAGTCCTCCGTAAGGAGGTTGTTTAGGCCCCAAAAACAAGTCAGCTCCTTCGCCCTTCAGTATATGTTATATGCAGGCTCCTTATAATCATTGAAAATCCAATTATTTTGCTCCAACCAGACCAGCCAAGCACAACAACTTCCATAAGGTAGCTCCTTTTTTAGAAATATGTGGAATATTCCATGAGGCAAGCATCAAATCTACCTTGTTCGGGGGTACCCAAGAGAGACCAATTTCCTAAAGAACCTCACCCTCACCTCCATAATATAGGGACAATTGATAAAAATGTGTTTCATACTCTCAGCCTCTTGCATACAAAGAAAGAAAATATTTGGAATGATTAGGCCCCTTTTTTGCAACATATTGATATTAGGCAAGCGACCTTTCAACATGAGCCAAATATAGAAAGCTACTTTAGATGGGAGTTAAAGTTTCCAAATATTTGTCCAAATACGATCAGGAGAAGGTTCATTTAACCAACTAGCTTCTCTAGCCGATTTGATGAAAAAAGCTTGTTCTTGTAAAGGGTCCACCTCAAGTGATCCTCCACTTCCTCTCTTAATTGAAAAGGGTGAACTCTACCATACAAGTTTGTCAAATCCTCAATCTCCCAGTCATTTAGCCAACGGTGCAGCTCACATTCCAAAACCCTCCTTCCACATTTGGGATCCAATAATCCACAACCATAACCTCCTTGTTCCTAGCCAGGCGAAAAAGATTTGGAAATTCCTCTATTAGTGGCCTAGAAGAGCACCACCAGTCCTTCCAAAATCTTGTCTTAGATCCTAAGCTAATTTCCACCATTGTTTTACTCTTGATGTCTTCCATCGAATTTAAGATTGCTTTCCAGCAACCGCAGCCATATGGAAGAGAGGAACTTTTAGTTTCCCATTCACTTATAACCCCATATTTCTCCGCCACTACTTGCCACCACAGGCTATCTTTTTCTTGGCTAAACCTCCAAAGTCATTTTGTAAGCAAGGCTTTATTTACATTGCTCACCCTTGTAATCCCCAGGCCACCGAAATTCTTTGGTTTACAAATCTCTTCCCAAGCAGATGCATTCTTTCTCCCTCTTTCCCGTTACCCCAAAGGAACTCCCTTTGACATTGGTCAATCTTCTTCTCAACTACCGCTGGAATCGAGAAAAGAGAAAAATAATAGGTACGCAAGCTAACCAACACATATTTGATTAGCACTAATTTCCCGCCCTTTGATAAGAAGCTACCTTTCCAGCCCACAAGCCTTTTTTGAATTTGGGAAACAACCGGATTCCAATGAGCTACACTTTTAACAGGGGCACCCAAAGGTAGGCCCAGATAAGTGATTGGAAGATATCCCACAGAGCATCCTAAATAAACTGTTAATCTGTCAATTTGTTCACATTTCCCACCCTATACATTCGACTTTTATGGAGGTTGACTTTCAATCCCGAGACGGCTTCAAAACAACAAACAACACATCGTAAATATTTAACCTGTTCTTCGGATGCCTTGCACATGATAAGAGTATCATCCGCAAATTAGAGGTGGGAGACCATCAGCCCATTCTCTTTCACCCCGAAACCTTCTAAAAGCCCGCCAGAGAAAGCTCTTGAAAGAAGAGCTCCAAAAAGCCTCTGCAACTATAAGAAAGAGAAAGGGAGAAAGAGGGTGGGTCACCCTATCTTAATCCCCTCGATCCGTGAAAAAATTCCGGTAGCGTCCCATTCAGTAAAACAGAGTAGGTAACTGTCCCATAGCACTTTTTCATCCAACGCTTTCATTTGTTTCCAAATCCCATTCTTTGAAGCATGTAGTCCAAGAATTTCCAATTCACCCTATCATAGTGTCACGGACTTAGCTTTTCCAAGCTCCTTAGACCATGCGGCACTTGTGTTACTCCCGCTTGTAGACAAGTTAGCCTTCCTTGTTGCCAACACTTAGAGAAAGTTAGAGAACTTAGAACTCAACTCTCACACTTGGAGGGAAATAGCAAGCTTTATTGAACTCACTCTTATAATGCTTACAATGCTCACAACTCCTTGAGTGGTTTACAAATGAGGGGTTCTCCCCCTTTTATAGCCCTCCCAAGCCCCCTCCATGGCCTAGAATTATGCCATGTGTCATACATCTAAGGGCTAGGAATTCTCTAGACCCTTTCTAGAAAACTCTACCACCTCCTCAAATAAAGATCTCTAGAATCCTCTCTAAAAATATCTAAAGTGTTCTAGGGTCTTCTACCATCCTCTAGGACACTCCGGATTTCTTTAGAACAATCTAGCCTACTCTAGACTATTCTATGTACAGAAGCCAAAATTATATGTACAGAGCGTCTGAAACGCTGGCGAGGGTCATTTGTGGGCATGCAGTGACAATCTCCCCCACCTAATCCGGCGACGTCCTCGTCGCGCCTTCGTAGAACCTCTTGATTTGCTCCTCAAACTGCCATAGTGTATCGGCTCGCTCCCAACTGGTTTCACTATCTAGTTGATCCTTCCATTTTACCAAGTACTCCATGTAGGGAGGTACGCCTCATCTCTGCACAGTTCAATCTGCCAATATGCTATCTACCTCCTTGTCAAAGGATGTAGCTACTGCCATTGGTGCCCGTATAGAGACTCCACGATTAAGGTCTTCCATATCCTCATGATAGGGCTTTAAGTAGCTGGCATGGAAGACAGGATGTATCTTTAGATGGGCAGGTAGTTGTACTTAGTAGGATACCTTCCCCACCTTCTTGGTGATAGGAAAGGGTCCCTCGTACCTTCGTACCAACCCCTTGTACACCTTCCTTAGCATCTTGAATTGTTGGGGTAGGAGTTTCACTAGTACTTGGTCCCCAACCTGGTAGTCCACGGTCCTCTTCTTTGTATCCGCCCATTTCTTCATTCTCGTGGCAGTCTTTTGTAGATAGCTCTTTGCTAACTTCATTTTCTCCTGCCAATCTTGTGCAAACTTGTAGGCAGTCGGGCTCTTCCCTGTGTATCATGTCATCACCGTGTGTGGGGTAAGAGGTTGTTGTCCTGTTGCTAGCTCGAATGGGCTATGATGAATAGACTTGGACCTTTGTAAGTTGTAAGAGAATTGGGCCACGTCGAGTAACTTTGTCCAATCTCTTTGATTGGCACTCACAAAGTGCCTCAAGTATAGCTCTAAGAGCACATTGACACGCTTTGTTTGTCCATCCGTTTAAGGATGGAAGCTTGTAGAGAAGTAGAGGTCGGAACCCAGCAGCTTGAAGAGTGCCATCCAAAGTCTCCCTGTGAACCTTGGGTCCCGATCACTCACAATGCTCCTTAGCACACCCCAATACTTCACCCCGTTCTTCATGAAGAGGCGTGTTGCTTCTTCGGCAGTGCAGTCTATCGGTGCTGTGATGAATGTGCCATACTTGGAAAACTGATCTACCACCACCATGATAGACCCGCATCCCTCTGACTTAAGCAATGCCACAATGAAGTTCATCGACATACTCTCCCACAACCTTTCTGGTATAGGCAGGGGCTCCAGCAATCCCCTGAGATGTTGTTGCTCCACCTTGTCTTGTTGGCACACAAGACAAGTCTTCATATAGGCCTCGATGTCATCTCTCATCTAAGGCCAGTAGTAAGCTGCCTCTAGTAGTGTCAAAGTGTGCCTTTGTTCTGGTGTCCTACCCACTTGGTGTCATGACACTCCTTAATCAACTCCTTCCTTAGGTTTCCCCACTTTGGCACGTAGAGCCGCTCCTCGATGGTGTAGAGGAGGTCATCTTACACCCAAAATCTCTTTGTCTTTCCTTCCTGAGCCATCTCCATCAGGCCTTTGGCCATTACATCATGTTTTAGGCCTTCCTTGACCCTTGTGAGTAGTGTCATTTGCAGCTGGTTGATTGATGCTAGTCACTCTAACCTTAGTGAAGCTAGCTTTGCTTTGCGACTAAGTGCGTCGGCCACCTGATTGGTCCTCCCTAGCTTGTACTCCATCACCATGTCGAACTCTGCCAGAAAGTCTTACCACCTTGCTTGCTTAGGACTTAACTTCTTTTGGCCCTGGAAGTAGCTTGTTGCCACATCATCTGTCTTGACCACTAACCACGATCCCAACAAATAATGTCTCCATGTCCTTAGACAATGAACCATAACGGTCATTTCCTTTTTTTGCACTGTGTACCTCCTCTCCACATCATTTAGCTTCCTACTTTCATAGGCAATGGGATGCCCCTCCTGCATGAGTACCCCACCGATGGCATAGTCTGAGGCATCCGTGTGCACTTCATACGGTAGCCTATGATCCAGTAGGCATAGTACTGGCTCCTCCATCACAACCTTCTTTAAATCCTCAAAGGCCTTTTGGCACTTCTCTGTCCATTGCCAACCTATATTCTTCTTGAGTAGGTCAGTCAATGGTGCCGCCCTTACCGAGTAACCCTTGATAAACCGCCTGTAGTAGTTGACTAAGCCTAGGAACAATCGTAGCTCAGTCACCTTAGTGGGCACCTCCCACACTTGGATAGCCTTGACCTTGGTCTCATCCATCTTTAATTGGCCCCCTCCAACCTTGTGACCCAAAAAGATCACCTCCTCCTTGGCAAAGTCGCACTTCTCCCTCTTTACATAAAGCTCATCCTCCCTTAACACTTGGAACACCTTCCTCAGGTGGTTTACATGCTCTTCCAAAGTATCACTGTAAACCACTATGTCATCTAAATATACCACCACAAATTTGTCAAGTATGGGTGGAAGAGCTTGTTCATCAAAGTGCAAAATGTAGCCAGTGCATTTGTGAGACCAAATGGCATAACTAGGAACTCGAAAGCTCCATACCTTATGACGCAGGTTGTCTTGGCCTCGTCCCCCTCCGCTATGCGGACTTGGTAGTATCCTGACCTCAAATCTAACTTTGAGAAGAATTTTGCTCCTCCCAGTTGATCAAACAAATCAGCAGTTAAGGGAATGGGATACTTGTTCTTAATGGTTACCTTGTTGAGTACTCGATCGTCGATGCATAAGCGTAGGTATCCATCATGTTTCTTTTGGAATAGTAACGATGCTCCATATGGGGCCTTTGATGGTTGTATGTAGCCGACATCCAGCAGCTTCTTTAGTTGTTTCTTTAACTCTTCTAGCTCAGGCGGGGCCATCCTATATGGTGCCTTTGCTGGCAGTTTGGCTCCTGGCTCCAATTCGATCTTATGGTCCACCTCTCTCCTAGGTGGTAGCTTCTTAGGCAGCTTATCAGGCATGATGTCCTCATACTCCTTGAGGACAGTCTCGATCTCTCTTGGCAACACCACCTTTTCCCCTTGGTCCTCAGTAGTCTCCACCATTGTTGCCAAGTATGTTGACTCACCATATTCAAGCCACGGGTGAATTGTAGTATAGATAACATCTTCCCACTTGTCTTGGTTCCTTGCACCACAGGAACCATGCAAGGCGCGCTTTCCTCTAAGATGCAAACTATATTCACAAAAGGCATAAGGACAATTTTTACCTTATTGAAGAAGTTCATCCCCAGCACCACTTGGAAGTCATCCATAGGAACTACCGATAAGTCTGTCGTGCCACTCTAAGCGCTAATCTTTAGCTTCACACCACGAGCCATGCCATGAATGGAACGGGCCTCTAAGTTGACAGCCTTCAGCCACCCAGTCTCCTTGGCCACCTTTAATCCCAACCGCTTGGCTTCTCTCGCAGTAACGAAGTTGTGGGTAGCTCTCTTGTCTACCATAGCCTTGATGCGCTGTCCATTAATCTCTGCCTCTATATACATGAGTCCCTTGTGTGATAGTTTGGGGCTCTCTTATTTCTTCTTTAGGGCATTAAGGAGTTGCAAGGCCCCTACCTTGGGTTCTCCTTCCTCATCTTATTCCTCCTCTACTTGGGCAACAATAGCATTAAGGGCCTTCTTCTTAGGACAATCTCAAGCTAGATGCTTACCTCCACAGATGAAACACCTCGTGTCCCTAAACTTGAACTTCCCCTTGAAGCTCTTATTACCATGTTCCTCCTTACTCTCTGATGACTGAGGTGAAGCCTCCTTAGAAGAACTAGCATTCTTCTCTCTCCCACCTTTGTCTTGGCCAGCCTTAGAGAATTTAGACTTTGAAGACTCCAGCTTCTTGAATTTTACAAGTTGCTCTGCGACGGCCATGGCTGTTGCCAAGTCTTGGACTCCCCGGCGTTGTAACTCCAACTCAGCCCAATTTTGGAAGTCATCCATGAAATTGAAGAGATCCTTCTCAGGCATGTCTGGTATCTTAAGCATCAAGGTTGAGAACTCCTTCACATAGTCGCACAACGTCTCCATATGCTTGAGCCGCTTTAGACTTCCGGGCTAAGTACTCAACATTCTTGGGCTAGAATTGCTTTATGATCTCCTTTTTGAAATCTTCCCATGTGTCAATGGTGCAAGAGTCCCGTTTTATGTCGGCATGCCTCTTGCGCCACCATAGCATAGCAGTGTCAGTGAGAAACATTGCAGCTAAATGTACCTTAGCTTTTTCATACTCAAGCCCAATCGCCTCATAGTATTGCTCTAGCTGCCACAAGAAGTTGTCGAGCTCCCTTGCATCCCGCGCGCCAGCATATGTCTTAAGGTCAGGTGTCCTAACCCTTGGTGCCTCCCGAATAAGTGTGGCCCCAGCAGCCACTCTTCTCTTCCACATAACCAAGTCACTCCTAAGCTCATTGACTTGGGCCTTTAGGTCGTCAATCTCTCCCATTAGTTTGGCCTCCAGCGCGTCCTTCTCTTGATGTAGAGTAGCGACCACCTCATTGAGGGTCCCTTGCATGCTTCCCTTGAGGTCTTCGATCTCCTTCTTTTAGCCCTCCATGCTGTCCCCCATTAAGTCACATTGGTCACTCACCTTGGCAATAGCAGACTCTAGTCATACCATTCGTACCTCCCTGCTACTCATGACATCCTTGGACTTGCCACGCTTCTTGTCGCCCTTTGGAGGACTGTCCTCTCCTGCCTTAACAAAAGCAACCTCACTTTCAATCTTAGATGGACTCCTTCCCTCCATGTAGCAGGACCTTTGTTCTGATATCATTTGTCACGGACTTAGCTTTTCCAAGCTCCTTAGACCGTGCGGCACTTGTGCTACTCCCGCTTGTAGATAAGTCAACATTTCTTGTTGCCAACACTTAGAATGTTAGTGACTTAGTGCACAACTCTCACACTTGGAGGGAAATATAGAAAGCTTTATTGAACTCTCTTAGAATGCTTACAATGCTCTCAAACTCTTTGAGTGGTTTGCAAATAAGAGGTTCTCCCCGTTTTATAGCCCTCCCAAGCCCCCTCCATGGCCTAGGATTGTACCATGTGTCATACATCTAAGGGCTAGAAATTTTCTAGACCCTTTTTAGAAAACTCTCTCACCTCCTCAAATGGAGGTCTTTAAAATCCTCCCTACAAATATCCAAAGTGTTCTAGGGTTTTCTACCATCCTCTAGGACACTCCGGATTTCTCTAGAACAATCTAGCCTATTCTAGACTATTCTATGTACAGAAGCCAAAATTGTATGTACAGAGTGTCTGAAACGCTGGCGAGAGTCATTTATGGGCGTGCAATGACATCAGGCTTATTTAGCTAAACGAGCTCAATTGGAGGCTTAGACTCAGCTCATTACAAGCCAAGCTAGCTTGGCTCATTGACAGCCCTAGTTCTAATGAAAACCTGCATGTATCAATAGGGTATTGGATTTAGGATACAGAAGGATCAGCTCCTCCACCTAGGATATTCAAAGAACACAACTGTAGCTGCCGCATATTACTGAGGTTTAATTAATTAACTGAATAACTAATTCCAAAGAGAAACTCTCCCCTAACCCAGATATTTTGGAAATTTTTAATTCATCTTTTACTGGAGTTACTTCTTTGTTCAGGCAGAACCATATTCATTCAGATTACATGATTGGAAAAGTTTCAAATTCAAATCAGTTAACCAGCTAAGTCCACTCAGTTATGCCATAACCCAAACTGATGAATGACAATCCACTGGAAAGACATGGTGAGTTGGCTTTTTATTTGGTTTTAAAGTATAAAAAAAAAAAAAAGAGAAAAGGAAATACAGTTCTTCTCTCTTTTATCAGTTTTTGTATTTATTTCAGGGAATAAAAATTAATCAAAATATATTTTCTGAAACCTTTTCAGCTATCATATTTGCCAAAATATATATATATATAGGCATTACTTTTTAAAGTTCTTTTATTTTTCAAAGAAATTCCGGTTGTAATTTTCTTTGGCCAATTTCAAATGAATTTGGAATCAACTGCCCTGTTAGGACCCGGTTAATTCTGAATCCAATTTTGTTTCCGCAGTTGATACTCCCATCTCATCAAACATGATAAGAGACAGAACCAAGCCAGTAACACTAGAACTTCACCAAGGTTTCAGCTCAACTATGAATCAAACACCAAGCTAAACCAAGACAATTATTATATATAAATAATAACAAAGGGCGCTTACCAGTGCATAACACCACAATCCATATATATAAAAATTCTCTGAAAGGTATTCCTTGGCACGTCTCCTTACGCTGATCCACCTTACAACCCGGGCAATTCTCATAGTACACCTTTTTTAACAATGGTTCTCTATTCTCCGCCATTGCAAACGCCCCAAACAAGATCTCAGCCTTTAAACTGTTGATTCTCTGCTAAATCCTCCCTTATTCGGAAGGAATATTTCCCGTTTTCCAAATCTTCCAGCCTAAGGAGAAAAAATAAATTTTAATGAATTAAATCGAAACCAATAATCTCCAGCATGACATGAAATACCAATCTTGAATCCAAATAAACATCATTAACATACTTTCAGACAATTGAATCCACACAACGACCCTCACCTCAAATACAATTGAAGTTAGAGAATCCTCACTTCTTGATCATTTTATTTATATAAAACTCCATATTTTCATTCCCCAACTTTAAATAACCCAAATAAATAAATAAATAAAAACCAAGTAAATCACCAATGGTGGCTAAGGTGACACGGCCTGTTTCATCATCACATGCGTCATTCAGATCCCAACAGCCCCAGAAATCGACAGAACAAAATTCAGGTTGTCAAAATCACGGAAAAACACTGCAAAAAAATAAATAAGCTGTCCACATGGTTTCTCATAAACATTTAATCAAGTAGTTGATGCACGCACTTATTAACAAATAGCAAAATCAATAACGCCTCTTCTTGATAAAGAGAATTGGACCACGCCTCTGTGTCCATAAAAAATAAAAAATAAAAATTGAGAGAGATATGGTACATGGATTTTAACAAGACTCGGTCAACCAAATTTTATTGTTCATGTACGTATCTGAAGAGGGAGTTGCCGTATAAAATACTGCCATGACGCCATGAATACGTCCACGAATTCGGATTTGGCGGTGCATTTTGGTTTGCCTGCTGCTGCGGCAAAGATGACAGCGGGGGATGATTGTACGGAACATGCCTTGCCTCGGATGAATAAAAAGACGAAACGTGCTAAAATGATGTTTTTGACGTAATAGGTGTAGAGAACTAAAAGACGGGTTCGTTTAATAGTTTGCTACGTGACAATTTATATTTATTTTCTAGGAGCACTCGGACCCACTAAAAATTAGGTGAGAACGAATCTTGCTATGTTATTAGGTAATACATGTGGCCTAAAATCCTCTACGCCAACACCTTGTGAGCCACGCAAGGGGGTTCACATCATTTGCTACATGTGGCCTAAAATCCTCTACGCCAACACCTTGTGAGCCACGCAAGGGGGTTCACATCATTTGCTACGCGCCTCTTGTGCGACGTCGGTGAGACGAGACACAAGGAGAGTATCATTTCACTTTTCGGAGATGTCACATCATCCCCAAAAAGTGAAATGATACTTCCCCTCTGTCTTGTCTCATGAAATCTCACAAAGAGGGTCGTCGCAGAGGATACTCTCTCCTCGCAAGGGGGACCAACTCGGTCTGATATCAAGTGCTACACCCCCCCCCTATAGGACACTTAGGAGGGGGGAATCAAAAACCTCCAAAACGTGAATTTATTTCCCTTGGTCATTGAGTGCCTCACAAAGGAGGCGGCGTAGAGGATATCAGCCCAAGTACATACACCATAGGCTGTCAATAGCACGACTACAGTACAATCTCACCATAGTATTGATATTCCCTTACAGCGAATATGGATATCTACTCTGCGAATATTGATATCTACTCTGGTAAATTTTGGGGTGGGATTGTATACGGAAATTTGCTTTTCCTGATGTATTAGGATGACATCAGGGGGCTGAATATCAATACCTAAAAGTGACTTTCACTTTGGGGAGGGAGGGGGGTGCTGATCACTTTTCAGTACTGAAGTTTCCACCCCCTAATACCATCCTAATATATCAGGAAAAGCAGATTTTCGTATACAATCTTTTCTGGTAAATTTTCTATCTGTTTAGTTATATGACAATATTTTTGGCCTTATCATACGGTATGCACTATAAATAAGTAAATACCTAAACCTTGACAGTAAGAAGCTTGATGAAGAAGGGAATATTGGTGTGACAATGATATTATAATAAATAAATTTTTCAAAATGTATATATATATATATATATATATATATATATA
>JAOXJP010107761.1:0-14198 GCA_025762735.1 Platanus orientalis | reverse complement strand
GAGAGAGAGAGAGATCTACTTCATGATATAAATAGAAACAAATGATGAAAAAACATCATATTTGCTATAAAAAATAAAAAGAAGACAGTCATCTGCATTAGGTTTCTTAAATATCTTGTAATGCTTAAAGAGACTAGTCAACCTGAACATCAAATGAGTTTGAATCTTTGTCATAACAGCTCCAGATTTCAAAGTAATTTGGTAAAATCAAATTACAATTTAAATAAGGAAAACGTTTGGTGTGATCATTGCAGGACACATGCATTTAGAGAGAGAGTAAATGGTCTGTGGAATGCAATTCTGAGGAATTCTTGTAAAAATATCAAAGCGCCCCCTCCCCCCCTCTCTAAAGATTAAGATCTCATTGGTTGGGAAAAAAGCACCATCTTGGCCCAAGGCCAAGAAAATTGGATGCTTTCTTATTTCTTCTAGGTGCATGATCTCACTTTAAGGATGACTTGCAACCGTTTTACAATAATACACATCAGCAACAAACAATCACAAGGGCCCCAAATTCCTGAAACTTACATTAACTTTTTGATTATACAAGAGAAAAGCTAATGAATAGCCAATGAAAAATCAATGCAAACAATCTTGTAACATAACACTTTAATTCTAGAACAAAGAGCAGCTGATGTGTAACATGAAACAGCTCATACTAAAATTTGATAGGCTTATGCAAGGGTATTTTTGGTATTTTGGGTTTAATATTTTCGTATGGCAATAATTTTTTATTTTTCCATTTTGCATTAATCTAGGTAAGTTTCTTATTAGTCGGCTTGAGAGTTCTTATTTATTTCCAAGTAGAATAGGTTTTATTTATTTTTTTGAAAAGTGAAAGATTTATTTCCATCACATTTGTTTATGCCTTCTTTTGGGAGGTCAAAACTTACCCATTTGGCATGATTTTGGTGTCATTGAAAGATCATTTAGTTATCTTTCCAATGAGTCCAAGATCTTGAGAATCCAATGTGATTTGGGGAAAGTTAAGGCCAAAATATCGGCAGAGCATCGCTTTGTGACGATAATTGATTATTGAATTTTATAATTGATTATTGAATGAAGATTAAATGAAGCAAATCGCTAAAGCACTTAAATATGTGATTGCCTCCAACCCAAGGTGTGAGTTCCTTGACAGAAACTAGAGTAATTCTAGTTGCTATCATCTTCTCTTTACCCATTCTTCTTCATTTTTCTGTTAATTTTTTACTGTAAATTTCTCTATCAAAATCTTCATTCTTAATCCCTAATTTGTCAAAAATTCTATTAAATTTCAAACATATTCCTTCATAACCAATCCTAGGGCCCCCTCAAATAAACCTTGAACATACCAAACACCTGAAAAGATCACAAAATTATTCTTTTTTGGTCCTACATCAGCAGTATATGTAACCAACAGATTCTAGGCTAGAACATGGCTGAAATCAATACATAATGATATAAGAACACACCAAGATGGATTAATAATATAGCAATTAAAAGTTTCAGCAAGGAACAGCTACAACTGAGTATCACCACCAGCAATCAAAATGTGGTATGCACAAGAGAAGTGAAGGTTTGAACAAAAGATTTGAAAATACAAACTGAATACTCAGCTACAAAAGGATATTAATTGACATATCTTTCACAATTCATTAGGCATTCAACACTTCAAAAGTTTGCAGTAGTGTTTGAGGGCTTATATTATAAGTTTTAGTGCATGTTATTGGTCTTATTAGCATAAACATGTGACTCCATTTTTTATATATTAATAAATAAAAAAATAAAAGGTCGCCTTGGCACTGCCTAGCCCCCTTGGCTAAATGACAGGTGTTTCAGCAACAAAATGAAACAACTAATGATCCATGATCCAAGTACCAATCAAGTGAAAAAATCATACATAAAATACATATAATTCAGACTTGAAAGAAGTAGTTAATTTGTGACACAAAATGGATCAGATAATCTCATACAAAGAAATACATAATATTCAAACTTGGGAGAGGAAGGAGTTAATTTGTGACACAAAATGGATGATATATTAGCTTATATCAAAAATATAAAAAAAGAATGAAAAGAAAAAGAAAAGAAACGTGATGTACAGTGCAGCCCTTAATCACATCTTTGAAAGTCCAAAAGTTGATACCCTACCCTTCATCTAGAAATGAATCCTTCAAGGATCCTCCAGGCTTTTTAATAATTTGGATGGACTCTAAGTTTGTACTGCCCTGCATTATGGGAGAATGATTCATCAAAATCAACAAAAAATTATGTCATCGAGAAAATGTAAGAAAAATAAGATGACAAAAGAAAACTATTAAAATAACACCAAAACAACCTTGCACCCTGTTCCTGGACAAAAACACACACACACAGTCTGACAGCTAGTCTACTTGGTGCAGCATTTATCCCTTGTCCACACACCAGTGCGACATGTTAAAAAAGTAAAGGTATAAATGTAATAGCATATGTGATAAGAGTACCCTATGTGTATTTTACCAAACTATCCTTGCTGAACACAGTGCCCTTGAAACATCATGCTAGGCTATAAACAAGCAACAAATATTAAACCAGTTTTGTTAGCTGATCCACACACACAAAAGAGCATAGCAAAAGTAAAGAGAGTTCGGATTTGGTGGATTGAGAACTTCACTAATTTCATCTTCATCTTCTTCCTCTCTCACTTCCAACCACCTCTGCCAAAACCAATGTCACCACCCACTGGGAACAATCTCTCTAAGAAATAGAGAAAGGAAGCGAGGGATGGAGGACATCAATCGAAATTTTTCCTAAGAGGGTTATTGCAATAGTTCAGACGAAAGGTTCTTTCTAGTTTGTCTCCTTTGTTTGGTCTTGAGAAGTGCAAATGAGAGACTTTCGACTCAAAAGCAATCCCTGCACCACAAAGCCCATCTCCTATCTGGTTCGTCTCCGAACAGGCCATGAGAGATGGGTTATTGCGATAGTTCAGGCGAAAGGTTTTTTCCTTATCAAATTTTCATTTCACCTTCTTTCTGGTTGGAATTAATTTTGTTGCAGAGGTTGTGATGGCACTTTGTCTCGTGACTGGTTCTTGTGATTCAGCTTAGATGTTTGGGTTTTGTTCATCAGCTTGAATGACATTAGCACCACCAGAACCCATGAGGTTTGGCCTCTTTCACAACCACATACACTGTGGCCTTTCGGCACTGCCACCAGCTTAGTGTCGAATGGCTCCCAGCCTATCCTAGTGTAACTTAAAGTTGGCTTTGAACAGCAGATTCCCTTCACTCCATGCTTGAGATAACAAATCCAGTTTCAAAATTCTGATATCTTCTCACTTTTACAGCTTAGGTGGTATACACATATATACCCTGCCAGCTTCCGCTTCGGCCTAAGAATCCATTTTAACACTTTACAGAGCTTAAAAACCCTTTGTTTTCCTCTAAAAAAACAGAGAAGGATATTGAATCAGGCATATCTTCTGCGATTTATCCTCCTCTACTATCGTTATCTCTGCCTTTCCCTTATTTTAACTTGCAGTTCAATCTTTATGGTGATGGTGGAGGTGTGGCAAGATTCTTTGACTGAAACAAAATAATAAGGTTCCACAAATCGGGATTGCAGAGCTTTTATATAAGGCTTTGGGAGTTGAAACAAGCAGGAAGTAAAAAAAAAATTAAGAGAGGGGGGAGAGATGGTCAGCTCTGTTGGAAATTTCAAGATCGAATTTTTGAATGGTTTCCCCAGTTCGTTTGGAGACAAGAGTGTTCACCCGCTGACCTTCAAATTTTTGTAAAAAAATATGATTGGGGACTCGGCCAATCATACCGAGGATATTCTGGATGGCAGTCCAGAAAATTGTTGGACTGAGAAAGTTATGTAGTCACTCAAGCCTATTCTCAGCTTCATCCATTCGGCCGGTGACAATGCGGAGGTTGCCATTTACTGCTTCAGTCATTCATGAGATAGCCATCACATGTTGTAGGCGGGAGAGGGAGAGAAGATGTAGGGACAGTGGAGAAAGAGACTGGTAGTGACTGGTTTTGGTAGTGGTTGTGGTTGGAAATGGGAGAGGGAGATGAAGACAGAGGAAAAAGTAGGACAATTTAACCATTAAAAAAAAAAAAACAAACAAATATATTTTAAGATTATTTTATCTGATAAAAAGCACGAAGTGTCACATTGAGAGGAGAACTTCATGAAATTCGTGAAGTTCCCAATTCACCAAACCCATAAGCTCCCAAGAAGATATCAACTACGAAGGCAGGCAACAAAAGTGTGTGGTATAAATAAAAAAGAAGCTTTATTACGAGGCACAAACAATGTAATACTTGCACTGATACATAATGAGTAAATATACAAAAGTAGGTTTTTTATTCAAAAATGGAGTAAAGGTACTCTTAAGGCTAAGTTTTGCTCCTTGAATTCCAGTATTAACCAAAGGACAAAGAGGATCTGCAAACCAACCTAAGGTGCTGCTCAAAGTTAAGGATATAAATAGGCTCAAAGTGTATCTAAGTTCTTATTGAAATCGGGTTGCCGAAACTTCCCGATTACAGAAAAGCAGTTATTACCTTAAGCCTCATAACAGCTTCCACAGCGAGTTTTGCAAAGTGGTCCTTGTCCTGGGAGAGTATTTTCGAACTCAAAGTAGTCATTGCAATCTTCATCAAATCTGATTTAAATTTCTCTGCAACACCACAAGGTAACATGCATTAAAAATAATCATAGCTATATTAGTGATACAACAACAACAAAAGCTTTATCCCAACTATTTGGGGTCGGCTACACGAATCCTGTTCCGCCCTTCCAATCTATTAGGGCCATATATCTATGGCTGAAATGCTGAATTAATGATAACACAGGTATCTCTCGGTACATGATAAAACAGAATTAGTGATAACAGTAGCATGGTTTTAAAGAACGGAATCAGGACAGTATGATTCCGATCCGGATCGGAATCAGCCGATCAGGTAGAAATTGATGATCTGATCCGGATCAATCGATCCAGTTCCAGATCACCCGATCCAAGAATGATCCAGGTTCAATCCATGACAAAATCCGATTTGCACCAAGATATCAGATTGGAGTCATCTGATTCTGATCCAGATCAGCAGATCCAACTTGGAATTGACCGATTTTTAAAACCATAAACAGTAGTAAGATCTAGCTGGTGAGAAACTTTAATCAGTACTAAAGTCCTACAATTTATAAAGTAAAATACATTGATTAAATAAATTAAACTACAATACAACCTAATACTTCCCACACACAACAAAACTAGCATAGCTTAATTCTCCTATGTATAAACCCTTCAAAGAAAGTTAGACCACAATGTACAATGTATGCTAGTTCACATACTAAATTGACAAAACACACAACCTTGGAAAAAGTATATGAAAATAGATAATTGATTGAGAAACAACAACACTGTAACAGAGAAACCAATAAAAAAAGGAGCATTGATACCAGAATTTTCTTTTTATTTTATTTTATTTTATCGGCAGTGTGGGTACATGATATTCAAGATGTACCAAACAGTCATTACCTGCATTTTCTTTATTATCCATGACCTTCTGCAACAAAGCATTTCGTGCACATTCGGCTGCCATCCTATAACCTAATGGTCAAACACAGAACATTTAGAGAGGAAACACAAGCAAATGCATACTTCCAATGTCGAAAAATAGAACCAAATAAAGTAAAGAAAGCTACAAAGATCCCACGACTGATTGTATACTGAGACAATGAATTAAGAGGGTTTTTTTTTTTAAGACGAGTGCATTTGAAAAAGTGCAAGCAAAAAATCTACCCAATTACTCAGGAATTTGTCCAAAATTTAAGCCAATATTGTAGCACTAGAAACATACTACGGTGAGGATTTTCTATGCCAATGCTAACCTCCGCTGAGATCAAGGGGCGGCCACATCAGCATCAGAAGTGATTTACACACGCACCCAAAAAGAGTAAATCACTTTCGGCGCTGATGTTTCTGCCCGTTTGACCCTCGGCAGAGGTAAGAGGAGGATAGGGTCAGCGTATAAAATCCAAGCCGAACATACTGTTAAGGTAGTGTATAAATCAATGAAATTTGAAGCATCCTAGCCAAAAGTAATTTAGATATCTAAGCCTTAAATTCTGATTACCATTCCAAGAGAGTAGCAAAATTAACACATAAACGTTTTTTAAGCCTTCTAAAACTGCATGGTAATTCTCTTCATGTGATCAAATGAACCTCCAGAAGAGTTCATGACAACGGATGTTAGCTTTATCCTTGACAAAATTAGGGACTTCTATCAGCTAGAAAGGATACCAAATTTAGGCATAATCCAAAGCAAACAAACAATTTTAACAATATCTGTCCAGGTAGCAGTTTAACAAGTGTTTTCAAACTCAAGCAAATTGAAAAATCATCCAGGAATGAAATTCCAATCAAATCGGGATTCAGATCATAAGAAAGTATGACTTGTAAGCACTTTCCTCGAAAAATAAATTAACTAATTAACAATATCTAAAAACCTAGAAATTTAAAATATGCTGAAATCAAAGTTAAACCTCATATATATATATATATATATAATAAAAACTTTTGCCTATAGAGCTAAAAGTTCAAACCAAAAGGGCACCATCCTTCAAATTGCACTTGTTCTAGAAATAAAGTCAGTATCAACAGAGGTTATACAATCATCTTAGGCTCAAAATTCAGTCATTTAATCAAGCAAACCCATTTTCAATTCCACCAATCAATGATGTTACTTGAATCACTTTGATTGACATTCATTCTGGTCACTGTCACCCTAATTTTTTTAATGTTTCTATTTTTTCTTCTATAAATTTATACCTTAATTTGTATTTTCCCCACTCGCTAATTGGATCTTTCTGAATCCCTCTATCTCATTTTCACATATGTAAGAGGAAAATCCAATCTGATTTGTTTAATGGAGTGATTTTCATATAATAAAATTGCAACTCCTCCATAGGTGCAACCCTCACAAACAACATTCAATTTAAGCACCACTTTATTTTGAAAACCCACTTTAATTTTTATGTAATAAAATAGGGAACCTTGTTTTGCTCAATACAAATAAATAAATAAATCATAGCATCTGATTAGAATTAAGACTCAAATCACGAATAGTAAGATGCAAATGAAAACCATAGGATTCTTATTGAAGGGGGACTTGGTATTATCTTTTAGGCTGAGAGCCGATACGAACCGTACAATTCAAATCATGAACCATAAGAGTCTAACAAACCGTGATTCTAGCACTTCTGTATTAACTATCAAAAAAGCACTAACCAAATGTATATCCATCCTCCTACTTTTAATCTATAGAATCTATTAATGATTAATGTATCTAGAGATGGATAGAAGGCCAATTCAAAAAAGTATAACAAGAAGAAAGAGACATTGGTGGGGGTTTCGGAGGACACCATGACTGGTTTGAAGAGGTAGCAGACATAGGCCAATGTGACATTGTTTCCTGCTATTAATGTTAATGATTCTATCACTAACAGCAAGTATAATAACTTGTATGGATGCCTAATCTCCCACCTGAAGGAGCTACTTATATCATGGTTGCTGGCAAGATCTCTGTTGTCTGTGGGTACAGAGATATTGGCAAGGGTTGTACTGTTGCTCTCAAGCAAGCTTGTGCCTGTGCAACTATGACAGAGATCGACCTTGCATATGCTCTCCAAGCCCTGATGGAAAGAATCCCAGTCCAACCTGGAGAACGCTGTTTCAAAGGCCAACATCTTCATGATCAACACAAGAAACATTAACATCATCATGGTCCACCACATGAAAAAGATAAATAACACAATCATCTGAAACATTGGCCACTTTGACAAGGAGATAAACAAGCCGGCTCGGGAGACTTACATAGAAGTGAAGATAAAAGTCTACCCTGAGACCAACAGCGGCATCATCATTCTTGCTGACGGATGACCCGTGAACTATGGCTGTGCCACTGGACAACCCAGTCTTGTCATGTTGTGCTCCTTAATGAACCAGGTGACTGAGCAACTGGCGAGTATGAAAAGAAAGTGTACTTGCTACCCAACCACCTAAAAAAGAAAGTTGTACTTCACCTTGGCAAGCTTGGAGCTAAGCCCACCAAGCTCACTCCAACATAGGCTGAGTATGCCTATGTCCCAATTGAAGGACCTTACAAGCCTCCCCACTACAGATACTGAAGGGGGCAAATAAACGGAAAGAGAGAAGTAGAGGTATGCCAGATTCTAAAGAATCTTCCTACTGCACGAACTCCTTTCACTTATTTTTCGCCCTTTTGTTTGTTGGACTTCAATTATTAAGTCATGAAGAGTGATGGTACACTTGGGAAATAGCCATTTCTCTCTAATAGACCTCAAGGCTCGAATTCTCCCCCCCCCAACCTCCTCACTCAGTGTGGGAATTTGAGATGGACTTGGCTGAGTCTGTGGCACTAGCATCTCGTTTTAATGTAGTAGGAGCCATAGCAATATTAACAGTATTGGACCCTCAATTTTTTCCTAAGATCTTTAGGGCCCACTTCCTCCATTTTTTTAGCTGTCCTTTCTCGTGTTCAAATTTTCTAAATTATTCACTTCAGAAACGGCCATATCCAGAGTTGAAAATTGAGACTTTATCCCTCATCAAAGGTGGACCATTGAATCGGGCGTCATGGATGTGTTCGGAGCAATTCAAAACCCTGAAATTGAGTATTAGATTGTCAAAATCCATCATATCAAGTTTCGGTGAATCTCGACCCTCGATTTAGAATCTTTTAAGATATAAGCAAAGCACATTTTGAATGATCAATCTAATATCGTAGATGTGTCCAGAATGTCCTAACACCCTAGAATAGAGGGTTTGATCGTTAAAATTCATTAAATTAAGTTTCAATGAATTTTAACCTTAGATTTGGAATCTTTCAAATTATGAGCAAAATGCACCTAAGACAATCAATCAAACACCATAGATGAGAACTTTAGGCAACAGTGATGATCTTTAGATTTCAATCCTAAACACTCAATCGCACCATATCAAATCATGGATTCATGATGGTTCGATCAAATGCTTTGAAATTTAAAATTGAAAATCAGATCTTGTCATGATCAGCACTATGGATTTAGCCTAAATGATGGGTTCGATCAAACTTGACCAGCTTAGATCAACACAATTCGGATTAGATTTATCAAATTATAGTACACTACCAAACGCCAAATCAAAAACCTATTCTCTTGCCACATGGCATAATCTGATATTTTTTCAAATTTAAATTATTCTCCAAGAATCTTCCTAATTATAATAAATCTCCCAAATGTGGCAAGCCTAAGGGAAATATTGTGAATATATTAGGTGAATGCCACATATCAACCCTTTCCAACCCATAAATTTTTAAATAAAGAAAATTAAAAAGAAAAGGAAAGTGCCTTCACACATTGGGTGAGGTTTTCTCTCTCTTCCAAAATAATTTGTTAGTAATGCAATAAGAAAAAAGGGGAGGCGAGTTGTGCACTACCCCTTCCTCTCTATAAAAGCCCACCATCTCTCTCTCTACGTCAGGAGGAAAAACCTCCATGAAACCCCTTTTCTCTCTCTAACTCACGGTGAAAAACCCTAAGATACCCCTCTTTCAGAGGGTCCAACATCTCCTAAAGCTCCCCCTTCTCTCTTGCATACACGGAAAAACCCCCTAATTGTTGTCTTTGTCCTTCTCTCTTACCCTTGCTTCATGTCTCTTGCACCCACACACCATCCACCCAAGACATCTCTCAAGCTCTCACTTTCCCACCTCTCTCTCTCTCTCTTACGGTAGACAAGAAGGGTGCTGCCCAATTACAAAGAGACAAGCTTACCACTAGTATGCTCACATATTAAAAAGGATGAAACGAGGGCACTGTATAGAGATCTAAGTTCTTATAGGATTGTTGATGGAGGAGCAGCTAATATAATTAAAATGAAATAAATGATAATTTGTGTTTCTTGTCTCCACACTCCTCTTTTTTTTTTTTTTTTTTTGATAATTCAAAATCCTCAATATATCAGCATGGGTCTTCTTAGCTAGGGAGTAAACCTTTTTCTTGCTGCATCATAAAAACTTTGCTATGCTTTTATATAAGGCTTGAGTTTGCTTTTATTTATTGAATCTTGAGATCCATGTGTTTAGTAAATTGGTCTTCCAATATTACTAATTGAATCTTTTTGGATTGTGCCTAATCCTTTTGAAATCAATATACATCTTCGAAATTCAAATGAACTATTAAGATCTACATCAAATTCTCCTTATAGATCCATTGAATATGATTGTTCATATGCATGAAAATCTGGAAAAGTGTTAGAATCTATCGAATTCCATAGTTTTATGATCTAACATGATATGTTTATTTAAAGCCATTAAATTGTATCCCTACCTTAATTCCTTTGAATGGTACTTGACATATTGACTCTCTTATCGATGCCTTAGTATATATCTCATTGATGTGGACTTCTCATCAATGTATTGACTTCATATTGCTAAGATTGATATCTTCCTTGCATTCTAAGTGATAGCAATCATTGCATTTGCCTAAAGGAAAAATCATTTGGAGGTGTATCCCCTTTACGATTTGCTGGAGTATTCGAAAAGAAAGGAACTCTAGATTTTTTTATGAAACATCTTCTGATGTTTTGAAAATCCCCCACAGAGTGTTTGCTCTTCTGTTTTGTTGGGCCTCGATTTTCGGGTTTATTTAAAGAGGGAAAATTCCACGAATGGATTTTTTATTGGGGTTCTGTGTTTTTTTGTAGTCTTTTCAGGGGTTGTTTGTTCCCCTATGCTTGGGGATGCATTTCTCATGCAACCCTTTCTTCATTCTTAATAAACTACTTAATCTTTCAAAAAAAGAAAAAAGGAACTCCAAATCCTTCTTGTGAACCGACAATGGAGGAAAATGTGATTATTTGACCCACTATCCCTACCACATAAGACACATATTCAGCGGCTGGGATTAGGTACAAACAAGGCATGAATGGTCAAGGTCCAAATGGTGTCAGGGGTGGACACATCAGCGCCAAAAAAGTGATTTACACTTTTTGGGGGGTGCTTTTCACTTTTTGGTGCTGATGTGTCTGCCCCTATGCCATTTGGACCTTGTTCGTTCATGCATTGTTTGTACCAAATCCCAAGGGAAAATTCGGATATAGAGCCTTATATGGGCACCTTTTTTGCAAGACCTCCACGGTATTGATCTGATTAGCACTCCTAACCATGTGAAAGATTTAACCTCAGGAGCCAAGGACTTCCAATGTTGATTGGGAGATTCTTGAGTAAGGATTAAGAAAAACAAATTTGAGGAAAATCTCCTAGAGGATGGGGTCCAAACTCTCAAATCTAAATTGGCTTGGGATATGTACATGTCTTTTAAGGATTCCAAAAGATTAGCCACACCAGATACCTCTCATTCAAAAAGATCTCCAATAAAGGTCAAATTCCAAGATAGGCCAGACGAGGAGATAGAAAATCTAGCACAGCGAACTCTTTTTGAGAAAAAATATAGGAAGTCTCAAGTGTGATGATGCCCCACCATAGGTCTTTCCAGAACTTAATGCAATACCCATTACCCATAGCAAACCAGGTGTCTGAGTAGAAAAGCTATGCAATTTCAATGATGTTTATTCAAATCAAAGAGTGATGAAGAGAGGATTTGGTTGCAATCCCATCCCATACCTATTGTGAATGATGAATTGCCATAAAATCCCCTTATCAGTAGCAAATTTCCTGTCACTTCCTCAATAAAACCGATTCTTCTCCCTCAACCTCCCAATACCCAAGCTACTGTACTCTTTTGACTTTGATACCTCCTCCCACTTGACGAGATGGTTTTTCCTCTCCATCCCACCCACCCACAAGTCATATTTTCAATCAACATGGCTTTTTTTTTTTTTTTTAATAAATGAAAAAAATTATTAAAAAAGGGGAACAAGATGTCCCAAAGAATGGAGAAAGCTTACAACCACGGAAACAAAAATCCTACAAGGGGAACCCCAACCCTCAAAAGCCAAGAATCACAAAGGATGGCACCCAATTATCACCTCCCAATCCCTCTTGAGATCAGCTGGATTTAACAGCTCACAATCTTTACATTGAGTGCCCACATTAGGATAAGGTCTTTAGGCCTTTGGTACACTCTAAAAGAAGGTTCCGCGTAGCCATCAAAAATCACCATGGCTATTGTGCACAGCATCTTAAAGAGGGACATATAATATACCGAAATGTTTGTCAATACTGCCTTGCTTAATATAATCTATCCTCCTAATGGGAGCAGCTTGTTAAGTTGCATTCTTGTGTTCTCCTTTCCCAATTTCAATACAAAGTTCCATGTTATTCAACGAAAAAAAAAATCTATCCTCCTCATGAGATATAAGATTTCTTCACAAAAAAAGTTTCTCAGACAACTTCTCCACAACTGGGTCCCACAAGGCAATAGATCTTGAATTTCCATCCAATGGGAGACCCAAATATTTTAAGGGTCAATCCCCAACCTACACCCAATAACATTTGTCAAACCATTCATCCTATAAGCATCCAAATGTATCCGAACCATGCATGATTTTGACAAGTTAACTTTAATGTCTGATATTGTTTCAAAAATCTTCAAGCAAATTTTCATATTGCGCAAGTATTCCTCCTCCGCCTTTAAGAAGAGAATGGTATCATCGGCCAACTGAAAGGTGTAATATAATTTGATTGTCACCCCCCACCCTAAAGCCCTCAATAAAATTCCCAGCTTCCACTTTTTTAAGTAGAGCACTGAGACCATCCGCAATTAATGTAAACAAAAAAGGAGAGTGGATCCCCCTAACAAAACCCTCTAGATGATTTGAAGAAACGTTTCAATGTTCCATTGAGTAAAATCGAAGAATGTAGAGATTCTACACATTACTTCATCCATCTTATCCACCTCTCTCCAAAACCCTTCTTACAAAGTACCCAACGAAGGTCATAGGATTTTACTATATCCACTTTACAAACAACCCCAAGCTCCCTTAGTTCCCTCTAGAATCTACACATATTGGATGGGTATTTCCCTTTGATATTCTTGATTTAGTGCAAATCGTACAGCCCACTAAGGGGGTTATTTTAGGAGTTTAAAAAGATTCTTTGTGGGGCACATTTATAGCTGGTCGACAACCCCTAGTAGCTTCCGAATTTTGGAGATTTCTTTAGATTTTTGTGGGGCCCAACTACCTTGGTCAACAAGTTAAGAGTTATGCAACTTAAGGAATTCTTTTTAGAAAGAAATCTTGCGTTTTAGAGTAGGAAAGTTAGTCAAATTATAGTCCTAGAATCTAGGAATATTTTAGACGTTGCAACTTAAGGAATCCTTGTTTAGCAAGAAATCTTGTGTTTTAGAGTACAAAAGTCAAATTAGAGTCCTAGAATCTAAGAATATTTTAGAATAGGTTTCTTTTTTTAACACATTGTAAACCTGTTTAAAGGCACTTTAACCTAGAATATAGTGAAGATGATTTGAATTTGAAGAGAACAAGTGTGGTGTTGAGGGTTGCGACCCTGGTTTTTCTCCTTCCGGAGTTTTATGGGTGTAAATTTTCTACTTGGGCTTTTGAATGGGAAAGTCTAGTCTTCAATAGCTCCTTGGAAGGGCCTATACTTCTTGTGCTTGCTCTTCAATCAATAAAATTTTATCTTTAATGATACAAAAAAGGGTTGAGTCTTGAATTCCCACCCTATCTTTTCTCTTTTCTCCTCCATTGCTCTACATGAGTAAGTCTCCCTCTTGATGCAGCAGCCCTAAGTTGGTTGGAAAGGGTTTATTCTCTTTGGAGGCCTAAGCCCAAACCAGTTAGAAAAGGCCTTCGAAGCTAGTGAAGGAATTATAGAAAGTTTTAGGGTTGTTTCTAGAAACTTTATTTCTGGGTTTGTTTAGGGTTTTTATGCAATAAGGAGTTTTATTAATAAGGCATTTAATTGCCAAGGGCCTAGGTGCAAATAGAGATTTATTTGGGTTTATTTGAAATTAACATAAGTGGATAATAAGAGTCCTAGTTGTAATAAGAGTCTTAAGGGGTTATTATAAGTAGCATGAAACGTAGGATTGTAATCATATTTGAAGACTATTGAAAAAAAAAAGTTGGTTTTTGGTGTCTATGATTTGGGACAAGTATTTTCTCTATCCCCTTTCTCTCTCACATTTCTCTCTCTTCTCCC
Organism: Platanus orientalis; assembly: GCA_025762735.1. Classification (NCBI taxonomy): domain Eukaryota; kingdom Viridiplantae; phylum Streptophyta; class Magnoliopsida; order Proteales; family Platanaceae; genus Platanus; species Platanus orientalis. The sequence goes on along the minus strand of JAOXJP010107761.1, from coordinate 39 downwards.
CACAATCTCCTCTCTTTTTCTCTCTTTCCTTCTTAATTA
>JAOXJP010107751.1:0-14198 GCA_025762735.1 Platanus orientalis | reverse complement strand
ATAGAGAATAGTTAGGGTCTGGGTTAGGTTAGGAAAGTTTAAAAATATATTTTATATGAAAGTTAGGGTTTAGTGTATACTGTTGGATTCATTTTGATCCAATGGTCTACACTTTATCTCTATTTATATTTATATAAAAAAATATTTTATATATTATATATTAAGAGGTACCGGATAATAATTGGACACGGATAGTTAACTGAATATTTAATCGGATTCGGATATTATTCGTGACCGATATGTGTATATCCTTAATTGGTTCATTTATAATCGGATATTTTTTAATTGAACGGATATTTAATCGAAACAGATACATTTATATTTGTATTTGCTTTAAACGAATACGAAAATGAGCCAGAGTCGGATGATGATCGGATACTTGCATCCCTACTAAGAACGGTAGAGCTTTTCATACGATTCAAATTTCATGTGGATCTCAAATGTTCTCTTTTATTAAGAACTTGACTTCAGCGAAAGAAGCATGGGATCTTTTGGCTAATAATTACAAATCAAGTTGGGATAGGAGGAGGAAGATTATTGATGATCGTTCAAGTCATTGGCAGAAAATGAAAGAAGGTAACATTGTTATTTATCTATTTTGTATTGATTAGGTTGATTTTCTGTCTGAGGAAAGTAAGAGGTCCATCCTGAATAAAAAATGTTTTACAGGAGAATTTTACCAAAAATAAATAAAATTGATTCCGTGGCACATTTGAGCTGGGATGAAATCGTATGTGCCATTCCCCCTGATGGGACACTCAGGGGGCAGAATCAATTCACTTTTTGGAGGTTTTTGATTCCCCTTCCTGAGTGTCCCATCAGGGGGGTGTCGCACTTGATATCAGACCATTTGAGCCAAAGATCATTTGATCCTTATTCTCTTTGTAAAGTCATAACCGACAAGGCATTGCTATTCATCCTTTCGTAAAGATCGGTTGCAACAAATTTTGCAGTAGTTTTTTTGTAGCATGAACAGAAAACCGCAAAAGACAATTAACGACAGGGAAAGGGTCCGCTACTCCTAAAACAGCAGGTTCCTCCATGTCACCACACCACAGGATGACACAGGATGCATGGTTTTTCAATGGGAGCAAATGTCTGATTCAGGATGGTGTCCAGGACATCAGGGGACATCATATGGAATAAAGTGGGTGAGAGTTAGAAAATTTCATCTAAACCCTACACATTTTATTCCATGTGAAGTCCCCTACCATCTTGGACGCCAAATCCTTGACAGAACATTTATTTTGTTTTTGAATTTTGTGCCTCTTCTAATAGGGAGAAAATGTACATTTGAACATTTTATTTTAATTTTTTTTTTTTATCATTTTAACTCTTTAAACCTTATTTTTCAGGTTACCTATTTTTTCATTTGAATACTGTTCCAGTTTTAACCCTACACATCTCACCTTTTGTGTTTGGGGACACAAAGGGACAAACAACTTGGGTGTAGCAGATCCTTTCCCCACTAAAAATCACCCATGTTAAAATACAAGAAACTTGGGCAGTGCATGGGCCTGGTACACCTTAGTAGGCCTGGGGATATGCCCATCATTAGTTATTATGGTCATGAAGATTCTAGACAACAAGACCCAAGTATGATCCAACCTAATTTTGAGGGCCTATGTGTCCCGACTCTACAGGATGACACGTGATGGTATTTTGAATTTGGTGCCTCTTTTAAATTGCAAGCAAATGTTCATTTGAACACTTTTTTAGGGTTTTGACCCTATAAAGCTGAGAATGATTGTGTTGACACAGACCTCTATAAGTGTGCCATTGTTTGACACACGATGGTTTTTGAATTTGGTCTCTCTTTTTTTTTTAAAAAAGAAAACCTACTTATTCATGTAAACAAACAATATTTTGGACATTTTTAACCCAAAAAAAACACGTGTCAGCATTCACCATTCACACTAGACACTTTTTCTTCACAGAACATTTTCTTCCCATTTTTATGGGTACCTGTGTTTTCATTTGAAAACTTTTTGTACAGTTCTAACCCTATACACCTCACCTTTTGTGTGTGGGGATACGGGGGGACAGAAAAACTGTGCGTAGCAGATCCTTTCCCATATATACGCACACACACAAAGCTTTGGACCTTGGGCCTAGTATTTTGGGCTGGGTCAGGATTGGCCCGAGTACATTCCAACCTGAAGTCCGGCCCCTTTAAGAAAAAGCTCAGGCTGGGTCTTTTCAGGCTATGTTTTGGGCTGGGTCAGGATGAGCTAGAGCTGGCCGGGTCCTGTTCACAGCCCTACAAAAGACTACTGCAAAATTTGTGAGGGAGCAAATTTTTTGTGACCAATAATGTATGATCACACCATGAGCTACACGTAGTATTCATAGGGTTAAAAGCATTAAAAAAGTGTTCAATTCAAAAGTTTGGGGTCTAAAATGAGGCACCAAATTCAAACACATACATCAAGTGTGGGTATGTGGTGCACTCACACAGCTGGTGACACTCATTTTTTGTCATAGAAAATTTGCTCCCATTGTAACCCCACAATCTAAGTCTTCTATCAGAAACAAAAGTACCACTTGAAAATATAATAATAAAAAAAATGATCCACCAAAAGTACGTATACCTCATCTGTTCACATTATATATATATATATAATTTTGAGACCCGGACCGGTTATCAAACCGGTAAGGTGGGCGGTTCAGATCCAACCGGGTTCAACCATTTGTTTACATGATTAACCGGTTTACTCAATCATAAGTAAAATGTAATACAATACCAAAAAATAAAAACAATTCATAATACATTATAAGGCTTATGACTAAGTTTCAACATACCAAAAACTATAGAAAAATACCAAAAAAATAAAACAATTCATGAAAAGTGGGATTGAAATGTGAAAAGACACATTTTTAGTTTTTTTTCTTCATAATTTACTAAAAATATAAAAACCTGCTGGTTTTATTAGAACCGGCTTCTTAAAAAACCAGTTGGTTTTCATTGGTTTTAACCGGTTATATCCGGTTCTTGAAAAATCACGGTTTTAAGCCTTTAGAGAACCATTTATGGTGCCGGTTCAGGTTTGACCGAGTTAGACCGCCTGATCCGATCCGGTTCTCAAAACTATGGTTTGATATTACAATGGACCATCCAAAGCTCAATTAAGGCGTATTTTTATAATTATGCATTAATATCTTAACCAAAAAATTACTTAATTATAATAAAATATAATAAAGGTGTCTTTCCAAAGAGGAGGTGTGGCTCATGTGCGTTCGAATGAGTTAGGGAAAAGAATCCCTGTGACGTTTCTCACTTAGAGATGAACCTTATATAGCAAGAAATCTGAAAGAACAATCCAAATAAACCAAATCTTTAGCCAAAAGAAATGACAGGAAAAAAAAATTTTAAAATATCTCTGTTGAAGAGTTAAAAGCCCATTAAAAGATAACCAAAAAAATAAAAAACAATTAAAAAAATCAACATACCTTGATATGAGCTTTGATCTATAATCATGAATACAAAACTAATATCAAGGGATTTTTATTCTAACCACCTGATTATATAGATAATGATGAATTAAAAGAGTTTAGAAGTAAAACTGATGATGAGAGAAGAGCATAACAAATTAAAAAGAAAAAAAAAAACCAACGTGCCTTCATAAGCGCTTTGGTGAAAATCCCTACAAAAACAAATCCTAAGAAAAATGTATTTTATTCTCTTCTTCTTAAATTCGCATTAATTCATTTAAGTTCTAAACGTTTCTTCTCACTAATGTTTCTCATAAATAATTAATAAATCCTTTTTAACTTGGATATCTCATTTTTCTCTTTATCTTTCCCTCTCCTAAGATTTCTACCTAAACATCTAAATCATATTTTCTAAAATTTCTCATTCTCCTAAAATGTTCCCTAGACTTTCCTCTTTTAATTGTCTTAATTAAATTTCCTAAACTATTTTATTCTCTTAAAACATCCTTAGAATTAAAATAAAGTAATTACATTGTGGTATAAAATATTTTGAGTATAAGGAGAAGAAAAGATGTGGGTGAGACTTAGCAAAAAAAAGAAAGTGATGAGAATGTAAGCATAGAGAGGAGGAATTTAATTTAAGAGATAACAATGAATGAGAGGAAATTTAAGAAATAGATGGAAAGTGACGTTTAATTTGGAAGATACTAATGAAGGGAAGGGATTTTAGGAAATATAGGTAGAAACAAGAATGGAGCACCTGTGGTGTCAATGTGTCTAAGAGAGGAAAGAGGGATGCCATGCAGGATTTTTTTTGCTTTAATATAAATAACACAGATAGATGGATAGAATATATAATGGATGAGATATACAAAACATTAGAGAGAGCCACTAAAAGTTAGGTGAGAACGAATCTTGTGAGAACGGCATCAGGGTATGGACACATCAGTGCTGAAAAGTGATAAGTGCCCCCCAAAAAGTGCAAATCACTTTTCAGTACTGATGCGTCAGCCCCTCTGGTGCCGTTTTCACGGTTCTCACTAGATTCGTTTTCACATAATCCAAGCCCGGAGAGAGCAGGTATAAGAGCATTTATTAGGGAGGAAAAGATGCGTCTTTTAATAGAAACGGCAACCATGGAAACAAAGCAGGTCATTTGACTCATTTTGGAAAGGGATGTACTTTGCCTAAAATATTAACAATACAATTATAGTGAAAATTGGTAACGTGATGAATGACTTATGACGCCAAGAAGATTAGGTACGAATGAAGCTTGAACTGTTGCATGTGAATGGTGCCAAGGGGTGGACACATCAGCGCTGAAAAGGGATAAGCACCCCCCCAAAAAGTGTAGGTCACTTTTCGGCACTAATGCATCAACCCCTTGGTGTTGTTCGCACCCATTAGTAAGAACTTCATTTGTACCTAATCCCGGCCACTTAAGATGTGTTATGCTGGCTTTTGATAAGATTGTCTCTAATTTTGTAAAAGACATAATAATGAATCAGACCTATGTGCAGCCACGTAGGCATGTGTAGTTCTTGCGAATAGTAACACTAGGATCTTTAATGTAAATCAAAATAGTAGAGTCAACAGTCTACATCAATGGGGTATCCTCTCACCAAAATTACAAACAAAGAAAATTAATATCCATTATACCAAAAGTATAGACCTAAAACAAAAGGGTCCTAAAACATGTTTAAAACAACTATGAAGAATAAAATGAAAAATTGAAAACATCATAATAAGTCTCTCGAATGAAGGACCTACAATGATAATCAGTTTAAAAAACAAACGGATGGATTAGTCCCAACCTATAAGCAATTAAACTAACTATCGACAATATGAAACAAAGTATAAATTTGAGTACTAGCATATCCAAAGATCAATAGAGAACTAAACAGAGAAGAAAGTAATAAACATAATTATACTAACACAAACTAAATAATAATCAGATATCAAAATAAATTCGAAATCCAATGCAAAATTTTAAGTTTGAATAAAGAATTCTGACTTCATAATTAGGAGTTCAATGTCAAATAACGAATAAAAATCTATGTCTAAATAAATAATTCAATACAAAAATCAAATCTCATAAGTTCGATAACGTATGTTAGTTTCGATAGATCCGATGTCTAATGATTCGGAGTATTTAGAGTTCAATACTTCAAAAGTCTAGAGTTCACATGGCTCAAAATGTTCAAAGTTTGATATTCAAAATGTTTAGAGTTCGATAATTCAAAGTATTTAAAATTCAATATTCGGAAGGTTCAGTGTTCTAATGGTTCAATGTAAAGTAATTGTATGCTCTGATCAACTCCATAGATAAGGTTATGATCTCGTGTCAAACCCCACGAGTAGGGTCAATGTCCTTGTTGTAACCCCAATGGTAGGGTCGTGATCTTCTATTTAATTCTTAGAAGTAGAACCGATATCTGTAAACCAAAGAGTATGTCCGAAGTACCTTTTCACACTTAGCCTTATAAGTAGGCCGAAAGAGTCAAGGACACGCTTATCACGGTGTCAAAGCCTACATAATTAGGGGCCTGCATGGGTTGGGCCGAGGTAAGTCTGGTGCTCGACCCGCTATAGTAATTTCGGGCTCGGGCTGAGCTCGGGCCTGAATATTTTTAACAACTTTAGACCTAAGCCCAGTTCTAGTTATTTTATCAGGCTTCAGGTTGGTCCACAACCCATAAATTTTAAAAAAAATACTATCTTTGATAAATATTGAACTCATGACCTCTTTTATTATAAACTATCTAACTAATTAACCTATTGATGTAAGCTTGTTAGTTTCATATATATATATATATATATATGTATATATGTATATATATATAGTTTCAACACCTATTTTTCATCTTAACTCTTTTTTAGACATTTTAACCCTCAACACAACACGTGTAAACTTATAATTCACCATATACACTAGAGACATTTTTTCAACATAGAACATTTTCTTCACACACATATGTACATACATGTATATATATATATATATATATATATAATTTTAGGCCTCCGACCGGTCCTTGGGCTGGGCCGGGGTAAGCCCAAGCTCGGCCCTAATAAAATTAGGGCCTTCAAATCAGGCCTAGCTAGAGCAAGGCCTTTTAGGGGCAAATTTCTGGTTGGGTCGGGCTGGGATGGGGCACTCAACCTTACACATAATTGATAGTCACACTTAGCCCGTCAAAAGTTCAAAGTTCAATAAGGTTCACATCAATAAGTTTAAAGGTTTATATAGTTTCGATAATCGAAATATTTTTATAATGCATAAAATGAGCTTAGGCATAACATTGTCATGATTCAATCATTACAAAGGCATGTGATTCACTTAGATTCAATGTCAGTACATGATTTGATATTCTTAAGACCAGAGTCACAATAATTCACTGAGATTTCACATAAGATCAATTATTTAAAGCATGTAATAGGATTTAATGGTCTACATAGTTCATATAATCACATAGGAATGATAAGGTTCAATAAAATCCAAGATTTCAATACAAAGTTACAAAAATTCAAAAGTTCAAATGATTTTCCAATAAATCTAATCATAGAGATCATCCAAATATCACTTCTAATGATCCAAACAAAGGACAAAACAAGATTACCTTTTAAATTGATCATTCGCAGTGTAGGTCTTGAAGGATTTAGAATTTCACACAGATTTTCAAAGATTCACATGGAAAAAATTCAGATTTCACATAATCTAAAGGGTTTCATGAAGGAAATCAATCTACACAATGTTTAAGAACAATAATCTTTCACAAAATAGGTATAGATCTAAAGATCAAATAACATTCAATGGTCCAAAGCATAGATCTACAGAATTTCAGAGATTCCAATAAAAAACAGGTATTACCAAGTATAGAGAGCAAAATACATACTAATCAAGTTAGAATTTATGGATCTAGCATGGTTCATTAGATTGAATTCAAGGATTTCCAATAATCTCAATTTACTCTATGGATAACATCACATAATCTGAAAATCAAAAGAGGAAAACACATCACATTACCCATAGTAAGTAAGATTACTTACCAAATAGGTTTGGATTCAAGGATCAAATAGGATTCAATGGTTTAAAGCATAGCTTCCCAGAAATTTTAGAGAATTCACACACAAATTCACATAATCTAGAAATTTCAAGAAGGAAATACTACATACTAGCCATAGTAAAAAAGATTACTTACTATCTTAGAAATTCTTTATTTCTTGCACAACTTCTTTACTTCAATCTCTCAAATCCATTTCATCTGTAAAAATTAGTGTAGATCTAATATCAAATGAATGAAACTAAGTAATTCATGAAAGAAAATAACATATTCTAGCAAAAAAATTCTCAATAATGGGATAAACTCACCAAATTAGGGAAGAGTTTATCCTCCTTCCCAAATCTTTCAATTATCTCTCTCTTGTTTTCTATGTTCTAAGAGGTGTAATAGACCCAAATGATATTATAATATGGGTTACATTTTATCATAAACAAGATCCCACTCATGTGGGGATCAAATAGAAGCAAGCCACATATTTCATTGATTTTACGACTCAAGTCACAACACATGTCACGACTGTAACTGGCCACGGGATTTGTGATAGGTCACGCACAGGTCTTGGGTGTCACCCAAGACCTATGCCCCTTGAGTGTGATCAATCACACCACCTAGAAGTTTTGTGATCAGTCATAGAGTATGTAACCGGTCAGGGGGCTTATGACCACCGGTCACAACTATGATAAGTTACGAGGGTTTGTGACATGTCACGGGCTTTGTAACTGGTCTTGACTTTGTTGAATTTTTTGTTTTCCTTCAACTTAGGTCTCCAAGACCCAACCCAAGTGGTCCAATGATCCACCAACTCATCATAAACCATATCTAGTTCATTTGAACATTAAGGATGGTTATCATGCTTGAAATTACAAAAAGGTTTAAATTTGACCAAAACTATCAGGTCTGGATTTCTCCAAACTTTTTTACTAATTTAGGTACGGAGTGTTACAATTGATCCTATTGACTTTCCACTTGGGCTGAAAGAGGCTATTAAGAAAGACTCTGATCAATATATATACACTAAAATGCAATCTTCTCTTTTGATTAATACAATTATTTTATTTATCGAAAAAAAAGAATATAATATTAAGAAATAGAATGAAAGCTCAATTACAATAATATTAGCTTTTTCTTTCTTCGGATTTTTTTTTTTTAAATTGGAAGCTGTATTTACGAGGGAAAAAGCCCAATAAATGGTGCATTATATAGTTGATGTGGAAAGGAAACCACACACGATCAATCAAAATGGTCCCTTATGTGATGGATGGTCTGAATTGGTCTATCATCCCTTTGTGTGATTGAAATTGGAGTAGTCACCTAGCAAAGAGATACAAGTGATTAAATTTCTCCAAATTTGTAGAGGCATATGGGCGTCTCCCTTATGCAAGAAAGGGGAGTTTTTTGTAGGGATCGTCATGAATTGGGCTAACCAACCTTAAGCCTTTTTTGAAACTCAAAATTGAGTCTAAGCCTTCATTTGAGCTCGTTTATTAAGTGAGGCTGAGCTTAGTTGTTGTAGGCTCAACTCGTTAAAAGTTTGGCTTGGATATAATTCGCAGGTTATGTGGTAATTCAGGTTGGTGGGTCAGATTCGTGTCGTGTCAAGTTAAAGGTATATGACTATATGGCTCAACCTGAACCTAACCCATGTATTAACGTTGACCTGAAACATGTTTACAGTCAAACCTAACTCGCTTATTTCATGTTGGGTTTGTGTCAGGTTCACAGGTCGTGTCAAACATTGCCACTCCTATAAAATCAGAAGAAATGGAATGAAAACATATTTGTAAAGAACACTTTCAAAACTTAATGAGCTATGCCAAACTCATCTCTATGAGCTTGAGCTGAGTCCGAGCTCTACACTCCAAACTCTAAGAAAGGAAATGAAAAAACTTCTTGTAAAGAACACTTTCAAAACTTAGTGAGCTAAGCCGAACTCGTCTCTATGAACTTGAGTTGTGTTTGAGCTCTGCACTCCAAGCTCATGACAAGCCTGAGCTGAATTGGGCAAACTTGGCTTGTTGACACCCCTAGTTTCTTGCATAAGGAGGATTGAACATGTGAGACAGTCCCCTCCATTATTCACTGTTTGATGTCTAGATTCCTTTGCACCGTATCCATGCCATTTAAAAAACACAATTTCCTAGTAGTTTAAAGATTCAGATAACAAAAATATCCTCGATGTTCACTTCTTCAGTTCTATTTAATTTAAATCCCTTTACCAAAAAAATTAATTTAAACATTTCCTTAACATCATTTTCTCTCCAACGCCAAAACATTGGGCTGATATCCTCTACGCCACCCCCTTTGTGGGCCACTCAATGGCCACACAAAGGGCCTGATATCCTCTACGACTCCCCCCTCTACAACGCACGATGGCCGAGAAAAAGGGGGAGAATCAATTCACTTTTAGAGTTGTCACTTCACCCCCCAAAAAGTGAATTGATTCCCCTTGTCTATCTCGGCTCCCGAGCATTTTGGGGGTGATATCCTTTGCGCCGTCCCCCTCTGTGATGCACGAGGATCGAGGCAGAGGGGGGGAATCAATTCACTTTTGGAGTTGTCACTTCACCCCCCCCCAAAAAAAAAGTGAATTGATTCCCCCCTCTGTCTCGACTTTCGAGCATCGTAGAAGGGGGGTGGTGCAGAGGATATCGCCCCCACACAAGGGGGGAATCAATTCACTTTTTGGAGGTGATGTGACATCTCAAAAACTGAGTTGATCCCCCCCCTCTTGTGTAGCCATTGAGTGGCTCACAAGGGGGTGGCATAGAGGATTTTAGGCCCAAAACATTGGTCACACGTGTAAAAAGCACAACATAAAATAATCGAACGCCACTCCTCTTTCCGTCATGGGTATACTATTGAACCCGCGTCAGATTTGGTACAACACTTAATGAATGAACAAGGTCTGACCAGCTTCAGGGGCGGAGGTTGTACCAAATCTCGGGCATGTTGAACCCTTTTTGTTGGGATCGGTTTATGAAAGCTTCCCTTAACTAACGCTCACCGCCTCTCCGTCAAGGGGCGGACACATCAGCATTGAAAAGTGATTTTCATTTTTTTGGGGGGTGCATATTCACTTTTCGGCGCTGATGTGTCTGCCACCTGACAGGGAGCAATGGTTAGCATTAGTTAAGGTGAACGGTTTTTATCCTCTTTGCTTTTGTTTCCTTTGATTTTTTTTTATTAGCAAGTTATTAGGTTTTAAAGGCCGAGACACTAGTGTGTGTGTGTTTTTATTTCTGGTAATAAACCTAACGTTTTTTAATAGGGAAGTGAAAGATGTCCCCTAGGATTTGATGCATCCCCTTAACAAACACCTAAAATCCTCCCACATGCAGGGGGGACACATCACCTCAAAAAATGAAAATCACATACCCAAAAAGTGTTAATCACTTTTTCTACGTGATGTGTTCCCCTTGCATTAGGGCTGTCAACGGAGCGAATACGAATCGAATATAGATATATTCGAATTCGATTCATTTATAGGATATATATATTCGTATTCAAACCAATATTCAACGGATATTTCAAGAAGGGGTTCAAATTCGAATTTGTATAGCTACATCGAATATCAGATACGAATCCAAATATTTGGAAGAAAAAAATGGAAGAAGAAAGAAGCCTGTATTTTGTCTAGTTATCCAATAAATTAAAAAAAAAAAAAAAAAAAAACTCCTAAAATATGAACATACAAATTCTTGATAAGAGGACACTTGATGCATGAAGAAGAAGAAATAGACGACGAAAAAGAGTGAAGATAAAAAGGAAAAAAAAACCTCACATGTTTCAGTCGTCGTTGCCGCTTCATTGTTGTTGTTGTCTGGTCGCCCCTGCAACCATCACTGTCGACAATTGTTTCCTTTCCTGTAGATCTCAGGCACCCTCCTCTTTGATGGTGAACCAGTCGAATCCCCAGTTCCTAGCTCCCTCTCCATCTCCCTCTTCGGCTCTTCCTCATCCCCACCATTTCTTTGAATGAATAAACAAACGATTACTCTTCTCTCCATCGATTAGGTCTAAGATTTTATATCATTTTAATCTTTTTACAATAATACCCTTGACTTATGTATAATTTATTGAAATACATACATAAGTTTTATATATATATATATATATATATATATATATATAATATTTTATAAAAAAATGGTATGTAAAATAGTTTATAACATGATATAACATGGGTACGTAATTTTTTCATTTGAAAACTGTTTTTATAGTATTAGCCCTATGCACTCAGCCTTTGTGCATAGCACATGATATGACATGCAAAATCCTGGACAGAAGATTTTTCCCTACTCTGGATTTGGTAGGACAATTTGCAGAGTGCCTAAAGTAAGAATGACATTATCACTTTTTTGGTGCTGATGTGTCAGTCCTAATGTCATTCTCACTTTAGGCACTCTGCAAGTTATCCTATCAAATCCTACATGATTTTTTCCCTTAGGAAAAACCAATATATATTGGGTTGAAAGATCATTTATTCTCGGATATTTTGCACTCTCCAATTTTGAACATAAAATTATTGATAAAACATAAAAAGGTATGGTGCATCAATTTCTTTGTCCTCCATGTTTTGAATTTTTTCTCGGATAAATTTTTTTCGGAGCAGATGTAGGTATTATCAAATTTGATTCGTTTATGATTCGAATATACATTTTTCGAATCAGATATGTTTCGAATCAAATATATGTGATTCCAATTTTTTTTTTTCGAATCGAATTCCTTAGATTTCAAATGAAAAATCAGATCATTGACAGCCCTACCTTGCATCCTGGAGGATTTTAGGTGTTCATTAAGGGGGAGCACCAAATCCGCGCCGGAAAGATGTAGGGTTGCAACTTGGGCCGGTTTGGCCTAAAGCCCAACTCATTTGATCTAAAATTTGGACAGGCTGGGCTACTATGACTTTGAATTGGCTCAAGTTTTCGAAAGAAGTTTGATCAGTTCTTTGCTTAATCTGAAGGACCGACCTTGACCCACGCACAGAATATTTCATATATATTATATCATTTATTCTATAAAATTATAAAAATAAATATGTATGTACTAGAAAACTATAAAAATAAAAAATAAATGTGCATAATTGTATGATATACTTTTCAATATATTATTTTACAAGCTTAACATCCCACCTTTATTTATTTATTTATTAAAAAAAAAAAGGTCAATAGGCTGTAAGGTTTAAACTCGGCTCAAAGACCAATTTTAAGTTCAGTCTGAGTGACTTATGTTGAGTTTGGGGTCAAGCTTTATTTCAAGTTTCTTAGCCCTCTGGGCTTCTAACTTTAGTGAATGGATAAAAAATGCTCACTTTAACGAATGCTAACCACTGCTTTTTGTCAGGCGGCGGGCACATCAGCGCCAAAAAGTGAATATACGCCCCTCAAAAAAGTGAAAATCACTTTTCAAAGCTGATGTGTCCGACCCTAACAAAGAGCAGTGATGAGCGTTTGTTAACGGAAGCACTGATAAACCGATCCCCTACTTTATTAGTTCTTTGTAATCTATGTTCTTATTTGTTCCTCTTTTTTTTACCCTCTTGGTCGTTGTACATTTCTCTCCCCACCCCTCTTTTTTCCTTCTTTGCTGCTCTTAATAAACTGTTATTCATAGGAAAAGAAAAAAAAGCGGCAAAGCTTGAATGGAAGGCACAACTCTAGAGCATTGTTAGAGAAATTTCTCACAAGCTCTTGTCATCTCCTTGAAGCTTGAAGATAAGGGCGCACAGGGGCAATCCTTGGGCTTAAGATTTTTGTTAATGGGCTTGTGGTTGAGGTTTTCACTAGCAACAAGCTTAGCCCTACCTAAAGATAATTGTCAAACCCAAAAACATAGCTTGAACCACGCTTGGCCTTCACATTGGCCCAATAAAAAGCCTCAAGCAAGGCCCATCTGCACCCCTACTTTAAGCTTGCTCTCTTAGAGCCAGGTTCCTCTTCAATAAGTTAAACTACATTAACGTGTAACAACTGTCTAGAGCATGGCACATATACAAAAATTTATAACTCCCACTGAAATTTAGTTGGATTTTTAAATTTTTTTGAATATGTGTTGTTTTGAGAACAGTTTCATGTTAATGTATTTTATCATACTGCAGAGGATCCAGGCTTCCTTGTTTAATATGACTTTGGAGTCTTTAAAATATTGGAATGCCATTTCCTTGGTTCTAAAAGTAAAAACCACACCTGACGTCGACCAGAAGTGTGTCGGTTTAACCCAATTTGACTGTTGTTTGGTTTGACAAATGAAAGACAACAACTAAATATTGTGATTTGTGACTGGTTCAATTGGCCGACTGGTTGGTATTTCAGTTTTATCTATCAAATCAACGATTTTGATAAGTTCTTGAAAAAATCTGGTTTTATAATGAATCAAACCGACAAGGGACCACTCTAAATGAAATTGACCAGACGGGTCCAGTTAGGCTTTAAAAAATATGGTCATTTCGACATTTTTCAGTGAATCCTACCTTTAGAGAGAGAGAGAGAGAGAGAGAGAGTAAAGCATAACAAAAAAACGAAGCAAATGTTCTGTGATAAAAATGCCTCTGTAGTGTATATGGTGAATTAGAAACAGACATGTGTTGTTTTGGGGGGGGGGGGGGTAAAAGGGTCCAAGAAAGTGTTCGGTGGAAAAAGTAGGTGGTCAATGAAAAACATAAAATTCAAAAAAACAACATGTGTTGAGCAAAGCACCATA